>MU226278.1:1705843-1724901 GCA_018584345.1 Thuja plicata | reverse complement strand
TATATATATATATATATGTATATATATATATACACATATATATATACATATATACATATATACATATATATATATATATACATATATATATATATATATATATACATATACATATACATATACATATACATATACATATAACTGAGAGGGGAGGTGAATCAGTGGCCTAAAAAATATTCCAATAATCAACCCAAAAACTTAGTACCACAATAATAAGCCTCTAGTTATCTTCAGTCCTATAAGATGAATGCCTCCAAATAACTTTATCAAATTACTACTACTGGGAATGCTTTGTTAAACCTTCTACTATATGTTTACCGAATAGCAATCTGTTAATTTACCAAATGACGGTAAATTATCTAGAGTATACCAATCAATCTAGTTAATTTATGTCTAATGAAAAACACTAAAGTAATGACTCAAAAACACATTGACACATAGATCTTTAATGTGAAAATCTTGGTAAGCTAAAAAACTATTTGGGACCAGTAACCCAAAATTTTGTGAAGAGCCAACCCTATTAAAGTTTCAAACACACTATTAGGTGTGACCTTGTTAGAGGATTTAAAATTTTAGTCTGTCACATGATATCAGGCATCTCTATGCTACCATCCTTTATCAAACACTCACTTTTCCTATCAATAGGTATCTGGCATCTCATGCTATCTTCATGATCAATATTTTTGATGCTCCTTTGGATGTATCTCAATATAGAAAGGATCTTTAAATCTCACTCAGTTAAGAGACTTTCTAAATCAATGGTTAAACTGAAACAGTGTGATCTGTTCACATATACAACTTATACTTGCTAATTTTTAGATCTATTGTAATCTCATAAAAGTATTCTAATCAATATATCTTGGTGTATACCTTTGCTCCACTTTGATTCTTCTCAGCGATGTTGTGCTTTGTTGCTCAATTTCTGGAGAAAAATTTAACTCTTTCCTTACCTTGATTAATCACCACTGTATGAAGTTGCTCTTTACTATCCTCTTTTTATGCATTCACCCACCACACTTCGTAATGAATTGAGTTTGCCTCTTTATAGACATGATATGACCATTGTTAGGTTGTTGATTTTATTGATCTTGGTTTGATCCACAATTCTTACCAATTAGATTTAAAGCTTTAAATATATTAAAAAACAAATTTAAATCCTTTACTTAACTCTAGATTTATCTTATTGATGAAAAAAAAGATAACTACCAGTTAAATCCATTTTTAGCTCTCCCAGCTAGTTATTTTGTCATTTATTAACTAAAGTTAATTTCAGTGTTTAACTCTTTCATAGCTTCAGTCAACACTCTGATTCTCCTTGTGCTTCTCCATCGATTTACACTATGTTTCTTTCCATTGCTTATGCTTGTGATTCTGCCCGTCGGTAATGGTCGTTGGTGTTCTTGCTCAGGCATCACTGTGACTTGACTTTTAATGATCTTTGTTCATCAGTGTTCCACTGACCGTCGGTGTTTGAAGTCATATTGTGAATTCTTGTCTTTTATGCATTACTGGAAGCATAATCTTTATCTCTTTCATTCTTTGAAGTCTTTGACACTTTTATTATAACTGATTAGATTATATCAAGTTGACATCAATGAAAATACAATCCATTAACTAATTTAATGTCTTGCGTTATCCTTTATGCATTTCGGTGATCAACTTAACATGTTCAAACATTCAATCCATTACATGTCATCATGTGTGTGTGTGTGTGTGTGTGTGTATTATCTTTACATTTTGGTGAACCTGCAATAGAAATCATTTTTTTTTGGTGTTATATGCTTTGCCTCTTTACCTTATAGACTATCTTTTGCATACATATTAAATTTTATGCTCTTACATTAAAAACTAAATAAAAAATCTACATACTGATAAAAATAAAAATAAAAATCTTGCATTTCATTCACTATGAGAATCTTTAAGATGCTTTGGGGTATGGTTATTTTCCTCATTATTCTTCTTTTAGAATCTCTTTATAGTACTTATGATGTTTATGAAAGTATCATCAATATCCTCATGTTTGTTACTCTTCATGTTTCACTTGCTTGTGCTATTATGAGATTAACTAATACTAGTTTTCCTACTTTCAAAACTTTCATTAAGGATTTGTGTAGTGGACTTATTTCTCTTTTGAATTATGTGAATAATTGGGTAGATGATACCCCATTTACTAATCTTCCTAATCCTAACCCTATCATTCCTAATATATTTCTAAGTCTTCCTAATCCTCGTCCTATCCTTCCTAATCCAATTCTAACTATTCCTACTCCTATTTATCCATCTTCTATCCCTAGTTCTTCCCACACTTATGATGGGGCTCAAACTAGGGTTCATGATGCAAATGTGCAAGAGTTATTTCATTTACCTTCCCATTCTTATCCAATCCATATTGATATTAAAGGGAAGAACAAAGAAACTCCCTCTAAATCTATCACTTTGTCTTACACAACATTTTCTCATGACCACCATAATCAATCATCTCCTATAGAGGCTTTGCAAGATATGTACACTACTAGATACACTATGCTGGATAAATAAGCCTACAAGGTTTTAAGGCTCCGTGTTAATGATTATGGCACTAAAAAACTGATTCATTTATCCCCTAAACAAGATATGCATGGTATAGGCTTCCTGCCTTCTCAAATCAAGGTGGTTGATTTTAACCGTCACCCTCCTCTTCATGTTCTTCTTCCAACACCTTCCTTAGATCACCCTAATGTTCCTCAAGATGTGGCTAAGAAAGTGTATGTTCAATTAATGAATTCTAAGAAAGAAATCTTTAAACCTATGCTGAAAGATAATCTGTCTAACTAAAAATATCCTTTTCACTATAGTAATACACATTTACTTGTTGATTGTGTGAATTTCAAGCTATATGTTATAGAAAGAGCTTCTTTAGGAATTATATCTCATTCTCATGGAGCATTACAACTTCTTCATAATTTTGATATAGAGCATTCCCCTCATTCTTCTATAAATTAGATCATTTTTCTCCTCTTGTCTCTTAATTGGGGGCCAAGAGGTATTTATTTTTAATCTTCTAGGATCCATTATGCTCTTAGCATGTATTTTTTTTTAGCCTAATCAGTTATTCTTTCTATTTTCTATCCCTATGATTTTTTATTGTGGTAGATACTTCCTTCCCTCATAATAATTCATGATATCTTTTCTAGGACATTTTTTTTGTAAATATATCTCTTTGATACATAATATCTTGATACAATTGGTATATCCCTTACTTTCATTCCTGGGGGCAAGGTTTTCCTACTTTCTCTATCTAAGGATCTACTTTCCTTAGCTTAGTGGAATTTGTTTATTCTATAACATTATTTCCTTATAAAGACTTATGTTTTGGCTATTGATACCCTCTTATATGAGAGGTAATTGTCCTAGGTTACCACCTCTTCTTTATTTTGGAAATTATGTTCTTTATAAACTCTTTCTCTTACTTTGGGTTATAGTTATCTTCCTTCATTCTACGATTCCTCTTCCTCTTTATTGCAGGGGGCTTGATCATAAAATCTTTGGTCCCTCTTTGCTTTTCTTTGGAAGATGACATTTTATCCTAAGCACTCCTCTGTGGTGTGGGTCTTGCTAATAGGATCTCTTCTTGTTTGAGGATCTATTTTCCATCTGTGACATATCCATTTCATGATTATCTATTCTCTTAGAGGTAAGAGTCAATACTCTTTGCTAAGAATATAGTGTATATTGTTGTTAAAAAAGATATATCCTTACCTTGTGAAGTAGGTATCCTCTTTCTCTTCCTTATTCCACCTAGTAGGTGGCCATGATAAGGAGGGGGGTGTATATAGTGTCACCTTATACTATAGTTTACATTTTACAACATGTTAAATCCTTGGAAGGTAACGCACATAAGTTGATAAACCCTAAAGAGACACATTTTTTTTTAATTTTTGCTAAATCCTTAGAAGGTAACATAGGTAAGTTACTAAATCCTCAAGAGATACACATTTTTTAGATTCAAATATGCTAAATCCTTGGAAGGTAACACAAATAAATTTCTAAATCCTTAAGAGACATTCATTTTATATTCCATAGTGGTACAAGAAGGTGGATCTATGGGTATTCGAAAAGCCGTTAGAAGATGCATTACATTTACAAAGCCCAATTCATAGGTGAACTTGTTGGGCTCTCCCTCCATTGTGATTAATGGTAAGGTGGGGATCTTACTAGGTGAGGTAATCACTTTCTCTTTTCTCTCTTCTTCTTTCATGTTAGTATGCTTAGATCATGAAGCTAGGTTATTTATAGTGTTGCTCTTGTCTTTCTAATGTAGTGATGTATGCTTTCTATCATTAGTTTATCTTTGATTTCATATCTTTGTGTGTGTATGTTGAGTTAGAATCCTTGGTATAGAATCTCATGTCCTTGACTAAGTGATTTTCTACCTCATTGTGATCCACTACAGCCTTTCTTCTAACTTTACTAGGAGTATGTTCGATTTCCATAGTCCCGCTAAAGTGGGGTCTTAATGTATCATCTTAAAATAGAATCAATTACATGTTAAGAATGTTTAGCCCTCCTCAGAGGGTGTTTTTTACCATAATAATATTTTCCCCTCATTTCTGCACCCTCTCTTTCTTCTGTGTGTGTTTAGGAACATGATTGGGCCTCTCCGAACACTATTTCTCCCACCTAACACATTTTCTAGGGGCTCTGACTCCCTGGGTCAAGGTTGACCTTGACCTTGACCTAGGTCAAAGTCAAAATAGACCTTGACCTAGGTCAAAGTCAACCTTGACCTTGACCTAGGTCAAGGTCAACTATGATTTTGACCCAGGTCCCCCTTTCGAATTGGAAAGTTTGTCGGCTGTCGAGGGTCATTAAAAAGTTCATTTCCTGCTTCCAGGTCAGCTATTTTGGGTTCCATAGTAACGACTCTTGAAATTATATTTAATAGAGTTCCTCTTCTAGGGGTATAGGTCTAATGGGAATTTAATTCTCCTATGTAGGCCTCTGTAGAAGATTGTGCCCTAGATTGGTATACAAAGAAGTTTTCTCCTCTCATTTTCTCTAAGCAAATCACTAGAGAAGAACCATCAACTAAGCAAGATTTCTACATGCTCTCAAGCTTTTAAAGTTCAATCAAGCTTTTCAAGTCTTCCTCTCAAGCATTCAAGTTCTCAATTGAAGATAAAGGATTCAAGTATTCAAGGCTTTGAAGGGATTTGGTGCATCCTCAAGATTCATTCATTCTTCTTTCAAGGTGGATTTCAAACATACAATCATGGAGGTTTTTGGTTTCTAATATTGAGTCCAATCTTTCATATTTACATACTTGTTTACATTCAAAGTATAATTGCATTTTTATTTTCTTAGCTTCATTATTAGATATACTTCTATTACTTGCTAGCATTCTCTATTTCAATTATTGATTTCAAGGTTAGTTCCTAAATCAAGGTTTGACTAAGGAAAACCCCTCCCCCCCAACAAAAAAACCATTTTTCTTGTAGGGACAGGTTCAGATTAGAAAATTGGAGTGCAGATCTAAATACCCTTTTTGGAAAACTCTCAATATCTGTAAATAGATTTTTCTATTAGACTTTCTGGGTCAGAATCAGACTTTTTGGGTCAAAGGCGACATTCAACTTCTTAACTCCTGGATCAGCTGCATAAGGTGCTCTATGAGCCACAAGCACAATAAACTCTCACAAGTCACCCGTAGAAGGTACATGGATGCATCCCCTATGAAATAAAAGTCAATCAGACTCTAAAGAATACTCTGAAAATATCCCCTCAAGGGGTCTGTGAGAATGGATTAACTGACAAACCTCCACATATAATCCATCCTCTAGCAAGTGATGCAAAATGTGCTCCCTCAAATCTATACTAGAAGTCATAGATGAGAGCTCATGTCACCTCCTACTCAAGGCATCTACAACTACTCTCTCCTTCCCTTTGATGTAACGAACATCAAAATCATACTCACACAAAAACTCCATCCATCTCCTCTGCCTAGGATTAAGATTGGGTTGTGTAAAGATATACTATAGGCTCTGGTGATTTGAATGAAGCTAAAATTGGTGACCTAGAAGGAAGTGTCACCATCTCACTAAGGCATAAACCATTACTACAAGTTCTAGGTTATGAGTAGCATAATTAAGATCGTGAGTCTTTAGCTTCCTAGACTTGAAAGCTATAGGATGACCCTCCTACATAAGGAAAAATCCTAAACCATCCAATGAAGCATCAATACATACAACAAAATCTTCCAAAGGATCTAGCACTGCTAAAATTAGAGCACTAGTGAGGGCTCTCTTGAGATCCTAGAAAGCTCTCTCACACTTCTTTGTCCATTCATACTTCTTCCCCTTTTTTGAAGGGAGGTGATGGGATGAGCTACCCTAGAAAATCCTGCCACAAAGTGTCTGTAATATCCTACTAAGCCCATAAAAATTCTGACCTTAGTGACACTGGTAGGTGTTGGCCAATCCATAGTGTCTCTAATATTTGATGGGTCTACAAAGATCCCATCGCTAGATATAACATGACCAAGATAATACACCTTGGTTCTAAAGAAGGCACACTTTGACCTACTGCCATATAACTGATTCTCTCTCAAATGTTACAAAACCTATCTTAGATGCTCCTCATGCTCCTCCTCATTACAAGAATATATCAGAATGTCATCAAGGAACACTACCACAAATTTATCCAAGAATGTACAAAATACTATATTCATGAGACTCATGAACATAGCTAGAGCATTCGTGAGGCCAAATGGCACTAGTGTGAACTCATAATGACCATACCTCATGTGAAAAGTAGTCTTATGGATATCACTTTCCACAATCTGTAATTGATGGTACCCCAACTTCAGATCTATCTTTGAGAACACTTAGGCACCCTGCAACTGATCAAACAAATCATCGATCCTGGGGAGTGGGTATCAGTTCCTAATTGTTACTTTATTCAACTGTCGATAACCAATGCATAATCTAAGTGATCCATCCTTCTTCTCAAAAATCACTAGTGCACCTCAAGGTGATACACTATGTCAAATATGCCCTTTCTCCAAGAGCTCTTGTAACTGAATCTTGAGCTCATTGAGCTCATGAATGGTCATCCTGTAAGGTGATTTAGATACAGGCTTGGCTCCTGGTACAAGATCTATGTGAAAATCAACTGCCCTAGGTGGAGGCATACCAGGTAGCTCGGTAGGAAATACATCTGAAAACTCCTGAAGAATAGGATAATCCTCAAGGAAAGGCTCCCCCTCTGAATCCTCCTATCTATCACTAATGGTGATGGAAAATAATTGACATCCCTTCTGCATGCACCACCTAAGCTGCATAGCAAAAATCATGTGAAGGGATAGATGTCTTTGTACCCCAAATATCACCATAGAAGTACTGTGATCATAAACACACTCAACCCTCTTCTGATGATGATCCATCTTGGCACTATGGCCATATAGCCAATCCATGTCAAGGAATACATCATAAGAACCTAGAGGGGTAATGTAGAGATTAGTCATCATGATTAAGTCTCCAATCTGAATATGACAACTGCAAACTAAGGAACTAATAGACACTCTAACTTCTGAAACTAACTTGACCTCCCAACCGACATCCTGTCTAACTGCCACCAGCCCATAATGCTCCACTAAATAGGGATATATAAAGAAGTCTATGGATCTTGAATAAAAAAAAATAGAAACACTGATACCCTAAATCATACATGTGGCCTCTATGACCCTGGCCTGGTGCTCAGCCTGGCAGTTATCAACCGTAGCAAAAACTCTATGGGATCTAACCATATCTCCAACTATAGGCTCTAAGGTAGCCCCTCTTTAACCACTGGCTAACTATCCATGTGGGCACTCTCATGCTATATAACCCATACCACTGCAAGTGTAACATGGCCCTCAGGCCTGAATCTAAACTCCCTAAGATCTAGTCCTCTAGTCCTACTAGAGCCACTGTAATCACCCCTAGAGGACCGCTAAGTCCTAGATGACTATGTTTGAGGTGTCTATGTCCTTTGATCCTGTCTAGGGCCCTGATACTACCACTATTTGTGCTTAGAGCCCTAATAACCCTATGAAGGCTTCTATCTAGAATCCTACTGAGATCTCTGCTACTTAGACTATTGACCCTTAAAGGACCTTGCTGAGTGATTATGTTTCCCTTTCCAAGGGGGTCTCTGTTGTCCTGATTGCTGGGAAGAGGGGTTTTAGTGCTGAAATTGATCTTGAGACTCCTGTCTAGTATGAATATCCGCGACTACAAGTGTCATCTCAACTATCTCTCTAAATGTGGTAGGTAAGGCTAGGCATACTATGCCTTGAAGAGACATATTAAGTCCCTTAATAAAATGGTGGATATGCAGTTTCTTGTCCTTCATGTAATCAACCTATGGAAGGAGCTCAAGAAACCAACTCTCATACTAGGTCATTATGAGGCCTCTCTACTAGAGATCATAGAACTCCTCTATCTGTCTCTGTCTGAAATGCTCGGAGAGATATCTCTCTTGAAATCAGGCTACAAAAGACTCCCTAGTGAGTGTGTCAATACTCACTCCACCTATGGACACCTCATGCCCCCACCAAGTGGAAGCCTTCTCTCATAGGAGATGGACTGCAAGTCATGCCTTTAGATTACTCCCATAAGGGAGAAATCCAACACATCGCTATAAACTTTGTAACCAGGCCTTTGCTAATGACCCGTCAGTAGATCCCAAAAACAAGGGTGGCTGGAGTCTCAATAACTCTCAGATCTCATCTCCAACATCTCTAGGTGCTCTCTCTATGGCATGTATCTCATGCTCGCATGGTATCACAACCCGATGAGCTTACTCACCCTAATGATCATTGTGCCCCTCAACATACCTAGGTGGGGGACTCTTACTTCTCTCTCTGCTAACTTCTCTATCATCTTTTGAAATGTGTGCTTCCCCTTTAGGAATCTACTACTAAACTATGGGTGGTAGTCTCTGTTGAATTACCCTAATAAGATTTTGGAGAACATCCAAAATATCCTGGTTAGGGTTCTGAGGTGGTAGAGTTGGTGGATCCTCCTGTCCTACCCCAAAATGGGGAGCTCTATGACCTCTACCTTTTTGGCTAGCTTTGGTGATGATAGGCATCCTACAAAACAATTGAAGTTTTGAATGAGTTAAAACGTAATGGATTAGGTTCCTAGTGTCAAAACACTACTCTGATACCAAAATTTCATGCCCAAAACTAGGGCAAAACACACAGACAAATTTTCTTTTTAAACACAAGTACATACAACTAACAATGGATGTGTTGAGGTAATTTGATAGCATGGTGAAGTTAGTCTTCAAGTTGCAAGGTATGTTCATAGATTGATTTAGGGTCACACCGCATACGGATGCAGAGTTGGAGCATCAACTTGTTTACACGGGTTACATGAACTCTTGGGTCAGGTTGAACTAACTATGCTTTTATGTTTAACCATGTCTAGTATTGTGATGGTAATAAATTATTAAGATGACATGTTGAATTAGGTTGACCTAGTAATTACTTTAATTCTTAACCTTGATTACAACTTAATACATTTAAATATAGTACCAATTCTCTTTCGACATTAACTACTAATTTAAATGTAATAATCAAAATCTAATCTGATTCTTATCCTACAAAAATCAATTTTAATTAAATTCTCCCCCTAACAAAAATACACATTCAACTATAGTCCATTAATCCCCTAATAGAAAGTTTAATTAACCTCTAATAGAACTTAAAATTAACCTCTAACCCCTTTTGAACACATGAGCAACATATTTCAATTTGTCATAATAAAATTAAATTGACAACTAACTATACATTTTAAATTAATCGAATAATTTTTTTTCTCTAATAGGCTATTCCATTTTAATTAATAACGTGAATCACTAAACTATTATTTTAACTAGAGAAAACAATAGAAAGTATAAATCCATTAACATATTATAAAATATATACATATTACATAAAAACTAAAGCTATTAATCTAGTAATTAAATTGCACCACTAAGTAAAAAGTATATCTATAAAATGAAATACATAATTTAAAATAAAACAATAAAGAAATAAATCTATTTAGCTAAATAATATCAATTATTCATTTTAAATAACTAACCATTGTATAAAATAGACTATATTCTAAAAGGTTGATACATTACTAATTAAATCTACGAATATTAATAAATCTATTAATTGCTTATCATAATCAACTAATCTAACTAACCCTACTAATCTAAACCTACTAACCTACTAACCTACCTATCCTACCTATCCCCTATCCCATCACCCCTCCCCTTCCCCTTGGCCCATGTGCCAAGCGGGAGAGGTGACAAGACACAAGGTCAAAATCTGCATAGGGTTTTGAATTCTTCATGGAGGCAAGTGCAGGTTTAAGGGGACATGAGGATTCAGGCCCATCAAACATAATAACATTAATCCCAAAGTATAATTTAACATGGTGTGGGAAGGTTAACTTGTCATAGGGAATAATCATTGATTCCCATGTCAAACGTCAACATCCAATGCATGGTAGAAGAATGTAAGGAATGAGTATGAGGGTTGGACCCACGAGGATGCAAATCAAGGTAAGATTTGTTTTCCCTCATTAATATTATTTTATTATATTTTATTTTGTTTAATGTGGCCTCTGTCACCACATACCTGCGCCTATTTATGGGAAGGGAAATGTTATAACAGTTATGTGAGGATTCCATTTATTAATTTAATATTTAGTTTTCTAACCACAAGGTTATGTTAGGGAGTTAGTATACTAACTATAATTAGAAAGAGCATCTTGGGAAGGGAATATTCTTTGTGGTAAAGACAATTATTTCCCTTCCCATACAAATTTGAGAGAGCATTTTTGCTCTAAAAATCTAGAAAGTGTCATGGGTATTATTTGTTTTTCTTTTTTTGCTTCTAACATATTGATTTCTTGGTTTTAATATTAGAGTAGTTGATTGTATGCATTTGAATTATTTTATTAGTGCAATACACTAAGTGAACTATAAATTTAATATTATTATTAGTTGATTTTTTTTTACATTCGTACACTAACTTGTTTGATTTTCTATTGTTATCAATTTTATCTTTCCTTCTCAAAAATTGAGGTTGAAATGAAGATTTTATGGTAAAGTGTTTAACCTATTGAAATAGAATCTAGATTTCCAAAGGAAGAATGGAGTGTTTTAACTTAAAAACTTACAATCAAATATATTATAGAGAATACAAGATTCATAAATCCACAAGCTTTTATCTACTATGAAAAACTATTACATTTCCTTCCTTTTCAATATTGGATATCATTCTACCATGAAAGGTTAACTTCATTATTCTAAAGAATATAATACAATAGGTATGAAACTAAAGACTCTTCATTTACATTATGATAATCCTTCAAAATACATTTACACATCTTCAAGATAGAAGATCTAAACAATAAATGGATAGTATACAATATGAAGCTATTACATAATGAATAAGAACTCTTCACATCTTAATAAAGCTTTCAATATGAATATTACAAGACTCAACAAGAAATAAATCTCAATACAAAAGGAGTAACCATGCAACATTAAAGTTTCTCTCACACAACTACACCAAAATAGGGATTTCTCCCAAGCTTTTCCACAATCATCTTGACATCAAAACCTGAAAATACATGAGAATAACCATGGGAATCTCACCTCCCATCCTAGGTCTCAAGGATACCACCCCCAAGCTTTGAGAATTGGTAGCCAACGGTTGACAGTCACACAACCACATACATGAAAACAATAACAAAGAACACCCTCCCAAGGCTTGCACAAATGTATTCACCATGAACCCATAATAAGGGGTGAAGGTGGGTTTCCATGTAGGAGAATTTCAAAATAAAACATTCAAATAACATGTCACTTCAAGGCTAAAACCACATACATCTTTCCATCCAATCTTCTCCTTATCTCCCCCAAAATTAGGATCAAATACAATGGCATGCAAAGGCTCATACACCTTAAATTTTTTCACTCTTCTCTCCATGAGAAGAGACTCTACACTAGCATCGAATCTAACTAACATCATCTTCCATACATGGCCACTTATTCCCTATCCAAGGGTGAGTAATGCCATCACACCCTTCACAAAACTCCCATATTCAAAACAAAGATAAAATCTTAATCAAGAATTCAAACCCAAAATCCCTTTCCCATACATTACAACAATACAAATACATTTCACATATGCAAAAGAATGAAAGGAACATACAAATCTACTTGCAATAAAACAAAGCACTTTCATGGCAATGGAGACCAACCTTCACAATCTGTTATGGCAAATGAATTTTGAGAAGAACCCAATCCCTTATGCTTTTTCCATCCAAACCCTAATGTCTCTAAAAGTAGAGAGTGGGTGAACACCCACTAACTCTATAGGGGGCCTCTAAAAAGACCTCCAACTTGTACCCACCCACTAACATTAAATTCAGATTTGACCCTAAAGTCCTTTAGATTTTTCTTGTCCCCTATCATAAATGCCAGATTGGAAAGGAGTGTGGATTTTGGTAAAAGGTCAAGACTTACTCTATTTTCGTAACATGTAGAAAATGGGTCCTAAAATAGGTCACCAAGGCCACTAGGGGATTCTAGATGTGTTAAAAACATTCCTAACACATACCCCTATCACTAAGGTACTAGAATTTTTCTATATTTGACCCTTAGGACCTCTTTTTGGCCTCTAGAAGTGGCTAGAAAAGAATTAAATATAAATGAGATAAATGGTGGAACTTTGCAAGTATCTCCAACAAGGGGTTTAATTAGGTTCCTAATGAATAAGTTAGGCTTCAGTTTACATTTCCACCCTTAGTAGACATGTCATTACATAAACACATAATGAGTGTTAAGTGACACTATTAAATAACATAATACAATATTGACTTGTCACTAATTACATAATGAAAACACCTAATACATACATACAATTTTATGGTTATGGATAAAATCACTTAACAATGAGGTTCAAACCACTTCATTAGGTTAAACCTTGGATTTACACTTTTCACATATGGTTTGTTACTGATTCTCCAACTACTTCCATGATTCCCTTTCTTGCACACTAAACTAGAGCATTAGTAGTCCAAGATAATAAAATTGCATGCAATATACATATTCAATTCATACTTAGCAACATTAATCAATAAGCAGAATTAAATTCCTAATTATAATTTTCATACAAAAATTTTTAGAACATAATAATTCCATAATCATCTTGACATAACATCCATGAAATAATCAAGTCTAATCATGATCTGATCTTCTCATCAATTCACATATCTAAAAATGTATAATCAAAATCAACCACATGTTCTAGGTATAACCCATATCATAAAGTAATCCATACAGTATAATCATCATCACAAATATAATATCTTGAGTCTCTTTTAGGATAATCAAAAATTGTATCAATGCATCAAAATAAGTGTATCAACTGAGCTATGATAGGTCAGGGTGAGGCCTCACACTATCAATATTTCAATGAACATTGTTATGCATGCTAAGACAAAGCACATAACTATGAAGTATCATTACTTAATGAAATAAGTATAAGATAAATAAGAGATATTGTAATATCTACAATCCAAAGAACAATTAGCAGACATATTCACAAATCCATTACCAAAAGATACATTTGAGTACCTCAGGAAGAGACTAGGGGTGTGACCCTTGTCTACTAGTCACTAAGTTGGCTAAGAGGCTACATCAGCCTACACATTATCAGAAGATTAATCATGTTGATGCAAGAAAAGCTATGGAATGAAATGACATATCAGTACAAAAGGTACTTATTAGAACTACATGGAAGAGATATTCTTGGCTACTATAGAGATGTATTGGTGATGGACAAAAGGGAGATAAGTTTTTGTTTGGCATTAGTGTCAAAGGGAGAGGAATATATCCATAGGAAATATCCATCAAGGAAAATTACATCTAGAGGGATAGAGATGTCCAATAATGTAATATCTATCAGGGAAACTTGAACATCAGTCAAAGGGAGAGAAAATATAAGGGAAACAAGTTTCTACAAAGGGAGATAAAGATCCAAGAAAGATTTGAATAAACAACTATCCATCTAAGGGAAAAAGTTGGAAGAAATTTAACATTGCATATCTATCGAGAAAAGGGAGAAGAGATTCTACAACAAAGGAAGGAAAAGAAGACAAAAGTTGCTACATCTATCCATTGAAGGGAATGAAGAAAGGGAGAGCATTCTGCAAGAATCAAATCTAAGCTAGAAGAGCTTACCGAGAGTCTGCTATTTTAATTGGTTATAGAATGATACATTTGGTGTGATATGGCATGCTTTAAATTACATATTTCATATTGTTTTGATAAGTATATTCCAATCTATGCCAAAGGGAGAGATTGATAAAATATAATTGATTCAATGTTTGAAGATGATAAGTTGATGATCACCGCACTACAGAGAGTAAATGTAAGACATTAAATCAGTTAATGTATTTATTTTCATAGATCTCAACTTGATATAATCTAATTTGTCATATACATAATGTCATATAATTAAAGAAACCAAAGATATAAAGTTTATGTTATTGGTAAACATAAAAAGCCAGTGTACACCGAGTGACAGTCAACACCGATGGATACTGCACACCAATAGATAGAGAACCCCAAGAAATTAATAGTGTATACCAAGCACCACAACACTGAGCATAACTAAAGTGGCCACTGAGAATAATTGAAGTTGATTCCCAAGGACAACTCGAGTCAATGACTAACCAAACTAAGAGTTGATCACCGATCATAAATGGAGTTAGAAAATGACAAAACACTTAGCTGGAAGGAGCTATATTTAGAGTTAACTGATTGATTGCTTTATTTTCATTAATTAGTTGAAATAAATATTTAAAGCAAGTTTTATTCATAGTTCTCTAGGAGAAATCTACAAAATAAAACTAAAGCAAAGTTTTAAAGATTAATCAATGCATGGCGAGATTTGCGGATCAAGAAGCAATCAACATCAAGAACAAGAAAGACAAGAACATTGAACGGTGAAATTATGTCTATAAAAATAGACAAAAAATTAATTATGAAAGTGAGGAATTCTTAATATAATTCTATTGAAGATAGAAGTCTTCATGCATATCTGATCATATAGGCTGAAGAGCAGAGCCAAGGATTCTACAGACACCAAGCAATAAAAGAAAGAGCACTGACCAAGCAGAAAGAAGAAAGAAGGGGAGAAAATCAATTGAAGAGAACATTTATTACAGAGGTATTATGGACTAACAATAGATCTGAAAATATGCAAAGTAAATTTTTATTATTGAACAAATCATTTACTGTTTCAGTTTAACCATCGATTCTGAAAATCTCTTAACCGAGTGTGATTTAACCATCCTTAATGTATTGAGATACTCAAGAGTATCAAAATGTTTTCAAATTGAAAGCATAGTGAATCCTATGTCAAATGATAAACTGTTAGTTTTAAATCCTCTAACAAGGTCTCACTTAACAGTGTGTTTGTAACCTTTAACAGGGTTGGCTCTTCACTAAGCTCACTTCAGAAGATTGAAAATTTTTGGTTACCTGTCCCAAGTGGTTTTTCCCTTAACACGGTTTCCATGTTAAAAATGCATGTGTTAAATGTGTATATGGTTCATTTATTTGATGTTTTTTCTTTACACATAACTAAAATAGGATTGGTCAGTAAACACTAAGTTCAATTACTACTATTCGATAAAGCTTAAAGAAAAGATAAACAATATACTCACCGAGCAGTATATATTTGATATAATTACTTAAAGGCATACATATTGTAGGAATAAATATAAATGAAGGTATTATATATGTAATATAAGTTTTGGTTGATTATTGGATTAATTTTTGAGGCCACTAATTCAACCCCCCCTCTCAGCCATTCTAATTGTATCATCCTAAAATGGAAGCACTTCCATTTTAAGAATGTTTAGCCCTTCTTAGGGTGTGTTTTTAACCATCATCATATTTTCCCCTCATTTTTGCACCCTCTCCTTCTTCTGTGCCTATTTAGGAACCTGATTGGGCCTCTCTAGACACTATTTATCCCACCTAGCACATTTTCCAGGGGTTCTAACTCCCTGGGTAAAGGTCGACCTTGACCTTGACCTAAGTAAAATTAAACCTTGAAATTAACCTAGGTCAATGTTGACCTTGATTTTTACCAAGGTCGCCCTTTCCAATTGGAAAGTTTGTCGGCTGTCGGGGGTCATTAAAAAGTTCATTTCCCACTTCTGGGTCCACTATTTTAGGTTTTGAAGTAACAACTCTTGAAGTCATATTTAATATAGGTCATCTTCTAGGGGTATAGGTCTAATGGGAATTTAATTCTCCTATGTAGGCCTCTCTAGAATATTATACCCTAGATTGGTATATAAGGAAGTTTCCTCCTCTCATTTTCTCAAAGTAGATCACAAGGGAACAACCATCAACTAAGCAAGAATTCTACATGTTCTCAAGCTTTCAAACTTTAATGAGGGTTTTCAAGTCTTTCTCTCAAGCATTCAAGTTATCCATTGAAGATAAAGGATTCAAGTATTCAAACATTTGAAGGGATTTGGTGCATCCTCAAGATTCATTCATTCTTCTTTCAAGGTGGATTCTAAGCATACAAGCATGGAGGTTTATGGTTTCTAATATTGAGTCCAAGCTTTTGTATTTACATACTAGTTTACATTCAAAGTATAATTGCATATCTATTTTCATAGCTTCATTATTAGATCTACTTCTACTACTTGCTAGCATTCTCTATATCAATTATTGATTTCAAGGTTAATTCCTAAATCAGGGTTTGACTAAGGAAACCCCTCCCCCCAACAAACAAACCATTTTTGTTGTAGGGACATGTTCAAAACAATGAATTGGAGTGAAAATAAAGATACCCTTTTTAGCAAACTGTCAAGATTTGGAAATATATTTTCCATAAGACTTTCTGGGTCAAAATTATACTTTTTGGGTCAAAGGCAAAATTCATTTATGGGTCAGAATTGACATTCTGTTCTGGGTCAGAATCAGACTTTTCGGGTCAGAATCAAATATTTTGGGTCAAAGGTGACATTCATTTTTGGGTCAAAATCAGACCTGATCTAGATTTGAAATAGATTTCTGTGTTTTCTTTGTCTCTACATTTTTGTTCCAGATCTGGTTGCGAAATTCCCATAAACTCATTAGAGACACAAAAAACATCATTGTTCAGATATTTTTCCTTTTTAGGTTAGTACATGTCTTCAATTCATTTAAATTAAAGTTTTAATCTTTCTAAATCTATTACACACTCTCTTCTATAAAATAGAATCTAGGGTTCTATTCTCTATCCCTATCCTTAATTCTTACCCTTTACACATATACATATATATATGTGTATATATATATATATGTATGTATATATTTACATACATATGTATATATATATATATATGTATGTATATATATACATATGTGTGTATATATATACACACATATGTATATATACATACATATGTATACATATATATATATATACATATATATATATATATATATATATATATATATATAAAACTGAGAGGGGGGGTGAATCAGTGGCCTAAAAAATATTTCAATAATCAACCTAAAAAATTAGTACCACAATAATAAGCCTCTAGTTATCTTCAGTCCTATAAGATGAATGCCTCCAAATAACTTTATCAAATTACTACTGCTCGCAATGCTTTGTTAAACCTTCTACTATATGTTTACCGAATAGCAATTTGTTAATTTACCAAAAGACAGTAAATTATCTACAGTATACCAATCAATCTAGATAATTTATGTCTAATGAAAAATACTAAAGTATTAACTCAAAAACACATTGACACATGGATTTGTAACATGAAAACCTTGTTAAGGGAAAAACCATTTGGGACCGGTAACGCAAAATTTTCAATCTTTTGAAGTGAGATTGGTGAAGAGCCAACCTTGTTAAAGGTTACAAACATACTATTAGGTGTGACCTTGTTAGAGGATTTAAAATTTTAGTCTATCACATGATATCAGGCATCTCTATGCTACGATCCTTTATCAAACACTCACTTTGCCTATCAATAGGTATCTGTCATCTCATGCTATCTTCATGATCAAAATTTTTGATACTCCTTTGGATGTATCTCAATATAGAAAGGATCTTTAAATCCCACTTGGGTAAGAGACATTATGAATCAATGGTTAAACCGAAACAGTATGATCTATTCACATATACAACTTATACTTGCAAATTTTTAGATCTATTGTAATCTCATAAAACTATTCTAATCAATATATCTTGGTGTATACCTTTTCTCCACTTTGGTTCTTCTTGGTGATGTTGTGCTTTGTTGCTCAGTTTTTGGAGAAAAATTTAACTCTTTCCTTACCTTGATTAATCACCACTGTATGAAGTTGCTCTTTATTAGTTTCTCTTCACTATCCTCTTTTTATGCATTCACCCACCATAATTCGTAATGAATTGAGTTTGACTCTTTATAGACATGATATGACCATTGCTAGGTTCTTGATTTTCTTGATCTTTGCGTGATCCACAATTATCACCAATTATATTTAAATCCTTAAAGCTATTAAAAAACAACTTTAAATCCATTACTTAACTCGAGCTTTATCTTATCGATGAAAACAAAGATAACTACCAATTAAATCCATTTTTAGCTCTCCCAACTAGTTATTTTGTTATTTCTGAACTCAAGTTAATTTTAGTGTTTAACTATTTCAAAGCTTTAGTCAACACTTTGGTTCTCCTCATGCTTCTCCATTGGTTTACACTATGTTTCTTGCCGTTGCTTATGCTTGTGATTCTGCTCATCGATAATGCTCATTGGTGTTCTTGCTCGGGCATCACTGTGACTTGACTTTCAATGATCTTTGTTCATCAGTGTTCCACTGACCGTCAATGTTTGAAGTCATATTGTCAATTCTTGTATTTTATGCATTACTGGAAGCATAATCTTTATCTCTTTGATTCTTTGAAGTCTTTGACACTTTTATTATAACTGATTAGATCATATCAAGTTGACATAATTGAC
>MU226278.1:1677306-1697966 GCA_018584345.1 Thuja plicata | reverse complement strand
TGTATATATATATACATGTATGTATATATATATATACACACACACACACACATATATATATATATATATACACATATATATATACACACACATATATATATATATATACATGTATATATATACATGTATATATGTATGTATGTATGTATGTATGTGTTACTCAACTAATGGAGATGATGAGGAAGACCGAGATCAGAGGCATACATGATTGTAGAACAAATTAGATTAGTTGTTAATTTTTCATTGATGTCTAGCAATTGATTTATGTTTTATATTGAATTTCCATACCTTTTGGAGTTGTTTTAATTGGGCAATAGATAAATATCAGAAAATGATAAGTTCATCTTGAGATAATTAGTTTCTAATTTATCAAGTTGGTAAATCATATTGGACAAGTCAGTAAGAATAAAGAGTTTAGCTACCGAGCAGAGAGAAGTTTTTCGATAAAGGGTTGTGATAGATGGTTGAGACACCAAGCGGGTCAAGACACATAGTAGTTCATGACAACTACTAAGAAGTGAGTGAGCCTAATAGTTGTTGTAAATCAAGGATAAGAACATATTTAATGCAATGCTACTAAGATCTCAAGGATTCCAAGAATGCTAAGGAAGTTAGTTACAAGATCTATGCACAGGAAAATTCAAGGAAGAAATCTATGGTATAGATTAAGCAGCAAAACTGAAAGTTTTACTTCCAAGAAAGTGAAAGTTCTAAGGTGGTGTTGAAGCAGTGAACTGACTTTCAATTATATTGAAAAAGTTCATAAAGGTAAATCTAATGGCTGAGAATTATTGAATGTGTTAGGACAGAAAATGAAACTAGGGCTTCCATGATGGTTTCTCTGAGTTTGCAGAGTGTTTCAAGTCATTTATTCACATGAAATTGTTACAAAGGAGTGTCATGGCCTTGTCTTGTCCCCTTTTGGTTGCTTCTATAGAGTCAAACCTGTCACTTTTATCTCAATGTCTTCGTTAGTGCGTTTTGTACTGCAATCACTTTTGGTCACTTATCCCACATTTGTTGTGCGAGAACCTTAATGTTTTTATATCCCAACCCATAGTCGTTAAGTGCCGAAAGGAAAGCACATTTTTGGCCAGCAGGTTGTAAAATATTGTGGTTATGTGGCTTCCATCTGGTGGGAAGATGGATAAATTTTGGCAAGCCCATGTCAGAGATGTTTGGATGGTGATGTGAACGAGTATGAGAGATGGAAACAAGGCATGACCATGCAGCTTGAGTCAGCACAAGTCAAGTTGGATCGCATGGTAGTAGAGAAGTGGCATGGGGTATGTATGATAGGAGGCACACCAAGTTGGATAGACACATGAGGAGGTTCTAGCAAGTGAGGTGGTGCCACATGGCATAGGTCAACAAGGTGGTTGAGTGAACCAAAAGGTGGATCAGATTAGTGGGTGACACGTAGTGGTAGATGGAAGAGGATCATGAAGGCTAGATCAAGATCCAATGGTAATGTTCCACCATGAAAAGGAAATTTGTGAGGATTTTAAGCATCACACGGTCATGAAATGGATGACACATGTCCCATGTGACGATATAAGGGTGTGGGGATTGCACAAGATAAAGTATATAGGTGGATCTGAGGGATAGAAATATGGTGCCACATGGTCATCAAAGTGGTTTGAAAAGGTGGAGAAGAGCCCCAAACTATTTCAAAACTAACTCTTTAGGGATCCACAACACCCCTACTTGCACACAATCTAGGGCTCTACTAAAGAGTTCCCAAAACCCACATTCACAAGACTAGATCTTCCACTAACCTTCAACACCCAAAAGGGCTAAAATAGGACACAACTAGAACCAAGTAATCCAGGGATGAAACAAGGGTTCTATAAACTTTAGATCATCATATTAGATGAAATAATTCACAAATCCATCATTGAGTTGTTACTGAGATCAAATTTGGATACCAATCCCACCATAGGGCTACAAGGAGAAAATATGGATTCCTAAGGAAAACTTACTTGGACCTCCACCATATAAAGTTTTAACCACCAAAATTTTCTCTAATATACATAATAACAACACCCTCCAAGCTAGGGTTCTTGACCAATCCCCTAAATCCTATTGTCCTCAAATCTCTCCTAGGCCTAATAGGCCTAATAAGCCACTTTTACAAAGAAACTACTAGAATCTCAAATAAATTTCATATCCCTCCAATTGGGACACTTTTAGGATCATACCAAACATCTAAATCCAAGGATTCAAACTTTCATTCCACCCCTAGCCCGAGTTGTGCCTCAAAAACTCAAAACTGGACAGTCACATATGGATGTCTGTACCAAAGATTTAATAATCTCTCTCTTCACCAACTTCCTCCTAATCTAAGACCTCAAAAGACTTAAATTAAATCCACTCCCTTACTCTCCCCAAAGGTTTAGAATTTTCCCATGGTGGAGTCTCTGGGAAAGAGGATTTTGGTATCGAAACCCTAGTTAGGGCCTTTCACAGACCAGTGAGCAATAAAAAATGGATATCTCTCGATCCCCTGCACTTGAAGACTTCAAACCAAATGGAATATTCCACTTATACACTACATCAAATTTTCTCCCACTTCAATGGTGCATTGGGATCCATATAGGGTCATAGAACTTTGAAATTCAGGTAGAAATGCAGAAAACAATTTAGATTTTATTAATTTCAATTCAAAAAATTTACAAATTGTTCACTCCAACTATGGAGAGAGGTTTTTCCTCTATTACATATCATTCCCAAGTTGTTCCAACTGACAAAGGTTCTTGTGAATGTTGGGATTCAAAATTTGCAAAAGTTGTCAAAACTAACTAAACTTGTAGAGTTCGGTGTTTTTACTCCATAGGGGATCCTAGAAGGCCTAAAATGACATTCCTACCCTTCCTTAGGTACCCTAGACTTTTCTAGTCTACTCTACCAAAATTTTCCAATTTGACTAAGGTGGAAAACTAAGTTTATAACATCACTTAGTGTCCCCTTGTCTTACATTTTAGGAATTTATTGAGAAATTTGGATATAAAATCCAACCATCACCCTTACCCTCATTTTTTGGGTCCACTGATGTTTGTACCATGGAGGAACTTGAGGTTTCTCTGGCACCATACTCCAAGGGTGCATTGATCTCAAGCCCTCTTGAGATGAGGTCTTCTAAACTGGAGCCATGCTTCTAAATTTCTTGCTTGTCCATCCATATGGATTCCTCCTCGGGACTATCCTTCTGTTTGACCAAGTATTTCTTGTAAACATTATTTATTGTTTGTTTGATGATCTTGGTGTCCAAAATCTTCTCAAGCCTCTTTGGTGCATGAGAGGGTAGACTTGCAATATCTTCTTCAATGTCTTCCACCTGTACTTCATAACCTACATGTACATCACCTTTATATGGGGTTAGATCACAAATATTGAATGTAGGACAGATGCCAAGGTGTGGGGGTAATTCAATCTCATATGCATTCAACCCATGTTTCTTCAAGACCAAACAAGGTCCTACTTTCTTCATGAGTATTTTGGTGTGTTTTCCTTTAGGTAATCTCTCCTTCTTGAGATATGCCCACACCATGTCTCCCACTTGCAACTGAATATCTCTTCTATGCTTGTCTTTGGCTTTTTTATACTTGTCTACACTCTTCTCAAGTTCCAATCTTACTGAATCATGATTTCTTTCATACTCTCTGCAAAATCTTCTCCATGAGAAATGATTGGAGTGGTTTGTGGTAACTCTGTGAGCTCTAAGATGCCTCTTGGAATTTTCCCATACACAATTTGAAAGGGACTCTTCCCTATACTTCTATTCACTGATTCAATGAAAGAAAATTTTGCTTGGGGTAGGACTGCATCCCACTTGTCTCCATATTGTTTGGTCAAACACCTAAGTAGATTCCCAAGTGATTTGTTTACCACTTTTGTCTACCCATGTATTAGTGGATGGTAGGTATAACTAAAGATTAAATTGGTCCCTAACCTTTTCCACAAGGTTATCCAAAAGTGACCAATAAACTTCACATCTCTATCATAGAGAATGGTTTGAGGTAAGCCATGAATCCTCACTATTTCCTTGAAGAACAAACTTGCAATTGCTGATGCATCATTAGTTATTTTACAAGGGATAATGTGGGCCATTTTACTAAACCTATCCACTAAAACATAGATGCTATTATATACCTTTTTGTGTTCTAGGCAACCCCATCACAAATTCCATGCTACAACTCTCCCAAGGTCTTGTGGGAATAGGTAGAGGTTGGTATAGTCCTACATTTGTGGATGTACCCTTGGCCCTTTGATAGATTGTTCATGTCTCTACAATCTTCCTCACTTCAGTTTGAAGTTTAGGCCAATAATAGAACCTTCTCACCTGTTCCAATGTTTTTTCCAAACCAAAATGTCCTCCCATGCTACCTACATGTTTTTCTCTAATTATGTTCTCCCTCATTGAACACTTTGGAATGCATAACTGGTGTCCCTTGAACAAGAGTCCATTTTGTATCAAATAGTCTACATACTCCACATGGTAAGCCTCTGAAAAGTTAGAACACACCTTATAAATATCTCTGAAATCATTATCATCCTTATACATGTCCTTCAATGAATCAATCCCTACACTTTTGAGTTGGATTTGTTGCACAACTAAAGATCTCCTGCTCAATGCATCTGCCACCTTATTGGAAACTCCCTTTTTATGTTTGATTGAGAAGGTGTAGGCTTGTATTTATTCTACCCACTTCGTGTGTTTGTGGCTTAATTTATCTTTCTTGTTTAGGAAACTTAAGGCTTTGTTGTCTATGAAGACAACAAATTCTTTTGGAAGGAGGTGATGCCTCCATTTCTTCAATGACTAATGTAATGCATACAGTTCCAAGTCATAAGAGGAGTATTTCCTCTTTGCTTCATTCATTTTTTCACTGAAAAAGGCTATAGGCCTCCCTTCATGGCTTAAGACAACCCCAATAGCTAGCTTAGAAGCATCACATTCAATAGTAAATATCTTTTGAAAATCAGGAAAGACTAAGATAGATTTTTCCATTACCTTCTTTTTCACCATTTGGAAGGCTTCTTCTACATATTTTTTCCACACAAACTTTCACTTTTGTCCACCTTTGATGGTTTCAAGGATAGGAGCAAACAACTGACTAAAATTCCTTATGATTTTTTTGTAAAAAGATGTCAGCCCATGAAAACTTCAGACTTCTATCATTGTCCTAGGAGAAGGCCAATTCAAGATGGCTTCTACCTTCTCAGGGTCCATCTTGATGTTCCCTCCTGAGACTACAAATCCCAAATATATTATTTCTTCCTTCATAAAAACACATTTCTCCAAATTTATGAAAATATTCTCTTCATGCAATCTCTTTACGACCAAGTTAAGATGTTCCAAATGTTCCTCCTTGCTTTTGCTAAAGATAAGGATGTCATCAAGGTATACTATGAAATTTTTTCCAAGAAATTGTTTAAGCACCTCATTCATTAGCCTTAGGAATGTGCTAGGGGCATTGGATAGACCA
The DNA here is from genome assembly GCA_018584345.1 of Thuja plicata. Taxonomy (NCBI): domain Eukaryota; kingdom Viridiplantae; phylum Streptophyta; class Pinopsida; order Cupressales; family Cupressaceae; genus Thuja; species Thuja plicata. The sequence continues at coordinate 1,692,477 of MU226278.1, read as the reverse complement.
AAGGGAATCACCCTCCATTCATACAAGCCTTCATTGGTCTTAAATTTAGTTTTCCACTCATCTCCAGCCCTAATCCAAATTTTGTGGTAGCCACTCTTCAAATCCACCTTAGAATAGTACCTTGCACCTCCTAAGTGATCCAATAGATCCTCTATCCTAGGCATAGGAAACCTATACCTAATTGTGATCCTATTTATATCTCTAGAATCAGTGCACAATCTCCATGTGCCTTCCTTCTTAGGGGCCAAAAGAGCTGGTACTGCACAAGGACTTAGACTTTTTGTAATCAAACCCTTATCCAAGAGTTCTTGAATTTGTCTTGCCATATCTTTGTTTTTTTTATGGGTTAAATTTTATGCTACCTTATTGGGAAAGGTTTCTCTTGGAATCAAGTCTATGTGGTGACTTATGTCTCTGATTGGGGGCAACTCATTTGGTAAATCTTTGGTCACAATGTCCTTATACTGAGCAAGTGGTCTGCAACTTCTTTAGGGCCTACCCTCCTTAGGGGTTCAATTTCTTTGTCAACCCTCTTAGTTATATCATATTTAGGTAAAATTACTAAAGCATAGAAAGGAGTCTTTTCTTCCTTCAAATTTTTCAAAAACTCTTTCTCTCCTACAAACAAAAATTTGGAATCCTTTTGTTCCTCTGAAAAATTAGATAGTGGCAAGAATGTTACCTTTTCCCCTTTTTTATTGACGGTGTTTGTTTTCAGCCTCCCATCATGGTGAGCCTCCACATCATACTACCATGCTCTCTGAAGTAGAAAATGGCATGCATCCATGGGGACAATATCATAGAGAACTTTATCATTGTAGTTTCCAAGTTGGAGTTCCACCCAAGCTTGTTCCTCTTTGATAGTCTATTGCTTCTTAGTTAGCCATGATACCTTGTAAGGGTTTGGATGTGGCACCCTCCTCACCTTTATTTTCTTTACTACCTCCTCTGACACCAAGTTGTCTATAGACCCACTGTTAATCACCATCCTGCAAACTTTGTCTCCCACCTTGCATGTGGTTCTAAATAAGTTCTTCCTCTGAGGTGGCTCTTAAGTGTTTGGAGCCTTTAATAGTGTCCTCATAATAAGGACTTCTCCTTCCTTAGGTGGTGCATAAGACCCATGTGAGTTATCCTCTTGGTTCTCTTCTTCTCTAACCATATTTTCCCTTCTCTATGTCTGATTGCTTTCCTTTAAAGGACACTTGGATGCTAAGTGCCCCACTTGGTTACATCTATAACACCTTGGAGGTCCAAAATTTCTTCCTCCAAACCTTCCCCTTGAATCTCTTCTCCTTCTTCTATAGGAGCCTCTAGAACTTCCCTCCCCAAACGAGTTCTCTTGAGTGATTTCTTTCTGACTGGTCTCACCAAAATTTCTAGGAGCTTGTCCTCTCCTATTGTTTGTTCCTCTTCCTTTAATACCAAAGTATCTCTGGCCTCTACCTCTTCCACTTTGCTCTTGTCTCCTTTTAAGTTTTTCTTCAACCTTTAGTGCTAATTAATAGCACTTTTGGATAGTGGTAGGGGAACACAAACTTAGTTCATCTTGGAAGTTTATCCTCAAGCCTTGCATATATCTAGCAAGCTTGACACTCTCTGGTTCAACTAACTTAGACTTCATGGTAAGATTTTGGAATTCCTCAGTATAACTTGAGATGTCCATTTCCTTTTTCCTTAGAATTTGTCTCTTCTTATGTAGTTTAACTTCATAGTCCTTAGGTATATAGGCTTCCTTCACCAAGGTCACCATCTTCTTGCAAGTGCGTACTGGATTCTTCTCCATCTTCACCCTCTCCTCTTGAGTGAAGTTGCACCAAGTTAGGGTAGATCCCTTCAACTTGGACTTTTCTATCTTAACCTTGTGATGCTCTGGTATCTCCTCACAGTCAAAGAAACTAGTGAGTGCATCAATCCAATCCATGACTTCTCATGGATCCATTTTCCCATTATAGATATGTAGGTCAAGTTTAGTATCCATGGTTCTCCTCTATTTTGATTTCAAAGTCTTTAAGAGGATCCCCTGTTCGGTAGGGATTTCCTCTTCTTCATCTTCCTACCAAGGGGTCTCTTCATCACTTCCCTCTTCTTCAGCTCCAGAGTTTCCACTACCCCCTCTCTTGACTTGTTCCTTGAGCCTTTCCATTTCCTACCTCATCAACTTCCTCTCTACATCATGCTCTTTCACCACCCTTAGTAGTTCAACATTGGTCATTCTATTAGGAAGTTCACTATCCTCTCCTACAACGGACATGATTGCAACTTTGTCATCTTCAAAATATATACTAGTTGCTCTAATACCACTTGGAGAAGAGCCCCAGAATATGTCAAAACTAACTCTCTAGGGATCCACAACACACCTACTTTCACACAATCTAGGGCTCTACTAAAGAGTTACCAAAACCCACATTCACAAGACTAGATCTTCCACTGGCCCTCAACACCCAAAAGGGCCAAAATAGGACACAATTAGAACCAAGTAATCCAAGGATGAAAAAAGGGTTATATCAACTTTAGATAATCATATTAGATGAAATAAGACACAAATCCACCATTGATTTGTTACTGAGATCAAATTTTGATACCAATCCCACCAAAGGGCTACAAGGAGAAAATATGGATTCCTAAGGGAAACTTACTTGGAACTCCACCATAGAAAGTTTTAACCACCTAAAAAGTCTCTAATCCACACAACTAAAACACCCTCAAAGCTAGGGTTCTTGATCAATCCCCTAACTCCTATTGTCCTCAAATCTCTCCTAGGCCTAATATGACTAATAAGCCACTTTTCCAAAGAAACTACTAGAATCTCAAATAAATGTATTACCCCTCCAAATAGGAAACTTGTAGGATCATACCAAACATATAAATCCAAGGATTCAAACTTTCATTCCACCCCTGGCCTGAGTTGTGCCTCAAAAACTCAAAACTGGACGGTCACATATGGATGCCTATCCCAAAGATTCAATCATCTCTTTTTTCACCAACTACCTACTGATCTAAGACCTCAAATTTATTATAGTACATCCTCCCCCATTACTCTCCCCAAAGACTCAGAATTTTCCCATGGTGGAGTCTTTGGGAAAGAGGATTTTGGTATCGAAACCCCAGTTAGGGCCTTTCACATACTAGTGAGCAATAAAAAATGGATATCTCTCGATCCCCTATACTTGAATACTTCAAACCAAATGGAACATTCCACTCAGACACTACATAAAATTTTACCCCATTTCAATGGTGCATTGGGATCCGTACAGGGTCGTACAACTTTGAAATTCAGTTAGAAATGCAGAAAATAATTTAGATTTTATTGATTTCAATTCAAAAACTTTACAAATTGTTCACTCCAACTCTGGAGAGAGGTCTTTCCTCCATTACATATCAGTCCCAAGTATTTTTGACCAAAAAATGTGGTTGTGAATTTTGAGATACAAAATTCACAACTTTTTGCAATAGTTGCACTTAGCAACTTTGACAACTTTTAACAACTTTTTGAAAAACTTGTCAAAACTAACTAAGCTAACTAAACTGAATAAAATGACATTCCTACCCTTCCTTATGTCCCCTAGACTATTCTAGTCTACTCTACACAAATTTTCCAATTTTACTAAGGTGGACAACTAAGTTTATAACATCACTTAGTGTCCCCTTGTCTTACATTTTAGGACTTTATTGAGAACCTTGGATCTAAGATCCAACCATCACCCTAGCCCTACTTGTTTTGGTCCACTGATGTGTCTACAATGGATGAACTTGAGGGTGTTCCTGCACCACCAGGCATAAATAATATTTCTTTTTACCTTATTCCTGCATTACTTAAAGTGTTTCAAGGGTCACATTTTATAGTTTCAAAAGGGTCGATATCTCGGCCATTGATCACATTTAGTGCTAGAGAAGTAGCTGTTGTGGTTTGTTTTTAAATTTTAAATCTTTCTCTGCATGTTTTTAGTACAATGGCATGTTCTTTGACTCACAAGAGAAGGTCTCAAGGTTGTCTTGGGTTGTGATCAGTCTTAATGGCACCATTCAGTGGCTACAAATATTTTTTTTAGATATGAAACACATTTATTGCAGTATGGTGACTTTATGGATCTATGATTTATTTTTATTTTAGGATGTTTCTTCCCATGCTATGAAGTCCTACATTAATCAGATTGGATCCTAGTTTGTAACATGGCAACTGTATCCTCAGATAAATCTGTTAGTGATCTTTTAAGGAAGATCAAATTCAGTAAGATAGGAGTGCATTGATTGACTTGATTAGATAGTTATTAAAAACCTATCCTAGGGTTTTCACCTTTCTACTTATGCTCTTCCTCTCTCTATTGTAAGGGTTCCAATTTTTCTGATCCTAAGGGTTGGTTCAAGAATTTTGAGTCCCAAGGATATATCATATTTGGTATCAAACTATATTTCATGATTAGATAGATATTTTTTTATCTTTTGGAGATTATTGAGTGGAATAGTTGTTCAATCTTGTTATTGCTGATTTTGGATTGGCTATACTTAATACATTGTCTTAGTTTCAAGTCTCTCTTTGGTTGTTATTGTATAAATTTTGGATATACTGGTCCAATACATAGAGTCATTTATGTATATGTTTCATTCCATAGTTCTGATCTAGGATCAGAGTAAGGATACTTTGGGGGAAATATAGATTCACCTAATAAATATGCATAGGAATCTTATAAGAAAGTGTGTGATCTAAGATATATGTGTTTATGGCTATGAATCCTTGCCAATAGGTTCTCTATCTATTTCAATATTTGGATTGAAGGATTTTCCCAATGGATAAGGGACTGATCAAAGGATTTTCTACTCTTTGTTGATGCATGTCTGATATAGTTTTGTTATGTCCTGCAAGTCTACATCAAAACCATTAAAAATTTATTTTCATATCCTATGGTTGTTGGTTGTATGTCCTACTTGGTAATATAGAGTCAATGAATGCCTGGTTAGTATTTAGAATTTTCTTACCATGATCTATTGTTTTAATCCAGAGTATTAAAGAGTTTTAAGGAGTTATATCTTATCTAGATTAGGTGCACCCAGCTTGCTTTTGTAGAGCCAGAAGTGTTGAGGGAAGTCTTGTCCTTATAGTTGGTCCAACTATCTGGCAGAGCTTCCATACTTGGATCTGGCCTCTCCTAACATCAGTCTCAAGCCATGTTGGTAGATTTAGATATCATAAATGTTGCCAAACACCAACAAGATGGTGACTCTATGAGGGATAGAGAGAAGAATAGTGTCCTAACTAAGCAGTAAGTTGACCATTGGAAGTATAGGTTACCTTGTGGTTTTTAAGTGTTGTTCCTACCTTTTTAATCCTGGTAAAGTGTTGTATTTTCCAAACAAGTTTGGGTGGCCACTCTGAGTTTTATCTACAACAGTGTTGATTAACATTTTTTGATTTATACATACTTTACTTAATACGAGTCATAAGAACACTACATCTTGGGTGAAGAGACATCCTAAAGAAAAGATGGAGGATGATTTTTAAAATACCTCTAAGGATAGTCACCCAAGGAGAGGAAATAAAAATAGGAATGCCCCTCAAAATGCGAGACAAATAGAGAACACAAGAATGGAAGAACCTATTGGAAATAATGGGAAGAGTGTACTGAGAGGGGAGGGGTGAATCAGTACCTCTAAATTTTTTATCTCTTTTATCCTTTAACCTGTGTGTAATCAATTTTCTATCCAACCATCTATTATATACTATCTTTGTGTAAGACATCAATTCTTTAACTTAATCAAACATGAAAACATTCATAGAAATATTCATAAAAGTAATTGACTCTTAACACATGATATGATATTGCAGAAAACCTCTGTAAGAAGGTAAAAATTGCAGTGGGGATGGCACCCACAAAATCTTCACTATCTATAGATTGGAAGGGGTCGGTTAAGGCTTACAATTTGACCATTTTTTATCATCTACCCTGTTAGGAGTATCATGTGGAGACCTATTTAAGTCTACTTTTTTAAGAGCTTTAGCAACACTATTTAGTGTGCACTCCGTTAAGAGATATACAATAGGATTGTTAAATCCACCTTTCTTGAAAGGATTTTTATTTTTTCTTGACTTGTTTGAATGTAAGGAAATTACTCATTTGACCTGAGTGTATCCAATCTACTATTTCTAATAATAGATCCATTCAAGACTACATGTATATATGCATCACCTATTGTGATTGAATAGTACATTTGTTCCTTGGTAGCCTCTGTTCTTGGTTCTTGACAACCAATTTCATATTTTGTTGTTCTGGTTCTTGAAACTCTCAATCTGATCCATAGATGTGCTCGCTCACTACATTCATTCTCTCCTCGTTCATCTATAATGATGACAACATCTATTTATAAGATATATTGACCTAATTAAGTTTCACGTAAAACAAAATTAACTCTATGATCACAGATTTACAACTTTACGTTGATCTCCTAGTCTGCATGTTTTCAATTAGTTAGATTGATTAAAAAAATAACAATAATGTTGCTTGTCCCTTAAGTAATGGAGTTTTTTTTTTAAAAAAACAAAAACTCTAAAAATGGAATATGATTTTTTTATCTGACGTTGAAGTCAGATTCACTTTTTGCAAGATGTAACTGACTTTCAGTGTCTGATGCTCAGTTTTCTCTGAAATTAGTTTGATTGTCTTTCAAGTTGCACTATTTTGTTCTTTTAGTTTTCAATGTGCCTATTCTCTCGATTTGCACTATATCTGTTGGTCAGGTTTCTCTTTCGATTTTCTCCTATGGGGTTCCACTTTATATGTTGGGTTCTACTTTATCCATCGGGTTCCTCTTGAACTTAAAACATTTGGTGATCTCTAATATCTATACTTTCGATGTTACTAAAATTATGTCTTTCGGTGTAGGTTTACCAAAGGTTTAGAAACTATTTTCCTTTTGTATACTAATGGAAAAATAATGTCTCCAATCTCCCCCATTGACATTAGTATAAAAAACTGATATGTGCATGAATATGAAAAATGTTTAGTATGTATGCCATGTATATATCTTGTCTTTATACGAATCTCCTTAACTATATGCATTATAGTATATATGTACATGTATACTTATACTTGCCTTTCTTTATTCCTCCTTTTCACATTATGATATATGAACATATCATTTCCCCCTTTTATATAGGACAAAGGCATACAACTTACAACTTGTCAAAATTTTGTCAAAAATGTGTAACTTATAGATTGTCCAAAATGCGGGAATGAGATTTTATCATTTCTTCAATCATTTGTTCCCATTTCTCTTTAAGGTGTTCCTAATTCATGTGCTCTAATGAAATTATGGCATGCATATCATAAATATTGTCTATGACAAAATTTTTTGGGGTGGCAATCAATGTTTTTGCCAGCGTCAAGTGTTGTTGTAGTAATGTGAGATTGGGTAAAATTAGAGCTTGGAGCTTAGTTACCTCATCTCTAAAATTTTATTCTGCATTTTGAATGTCTTGTCTCATCTTTCTTGCATTCTTTAGCTATTCATAGTGCAATTTAATTGCATCTTCACTATTAGTGAGACCTTGTGCACTTGCTTGTAGATCAAAATTGATTTGTGCTATCTTCACACTATACTCCTTAATGAGTTGATCTAAAGTGCATAACTTTTAAAATTAAGGTTAGAGATTTTGAAATAATGGGGTCCAATGTACTTACAAGTTTAGACAACTTCACCTTGTTCTTTACCACTTCTTGGCTTATTTTCTCTACTAGTTTGAATTGTAATTTCTTTTCTGCTCACTCTTCAATCACCTTTTCAACATCTAAATTTTGAGATGTGATAGCTTCTATGAGAAATGCCAATTGATCAAGAATAGGAGTTTCTTGATCAATGTTAGTGTCAGGTACTATCTATTATAGTATGTCTTTTGTAGTTTCTAGTACCTTTGTTTCTTTTGTTGCCTTCCTAAGCTTATCTTGGATATATTTTCTCTCACAAAATATTACATACTTTGTTAGTTTAGTTGGATCCAATGTTCTAGGATCGCATGCTAGAATCTCAAAAATTTCATCCAAAGTAACTAAATTCTTATTCTATTTCTTATTCTTCTTTGAGATTTGTGAGGATGCAGATTTGTGAACTACTAGTGCTAATTCATTTGTCTTCTCTGAAGTGCTCGGTGAAGGCTTGGTAGATGTATTTTCTTTCCTTCTTCTCAGTGTTAACCTATCGGTTAGGTGAAGATGTCTCCTCATTAACCTTGGGTGTTTCTATATATTTTTCTTCTATATTCTCTGGTGTGTCATCTTTCTTTTCTTCTTCAATTTTCTCTTTCTTCTCTCGATCTTTTTCTTGTTGCTCTTCTTCACTTTTCTGATCAATAGATTTGTCTTGCTGTTCATCAGTGGTATCTTTCAGTTCTTCACATGTGTCTCTTTGTTCTTCACATGCATCTTTTTGTTCTTCATCACCCTTGTCTTTGGGTATGCTCTCATCTTTGGTAGGTGATTTCTCCTTTTTGTAGAGTATATTGGTGGCTTCCATCAATATTGACATGTTTCTCAGTATGTTCACCTGTGCAACATCAAATTTAGTGTCATGTTCCTCGGTATGGTTCTTGGTAGCAGTGACCTCTTCATATTTTTAATTTCATCTAAAAGATCATTGGTGATGTCAATGATTGTATTCTCCATAATGTTGTCCATAATGGTGTCCGACCATGTCTCATTTGAAACATCCATATCCTTGTTTCCTGTTGTATCCATTTCTTCTTTGTCCAATTCTAAATTTGTGATTATAATTTGTTTGGTGCTCTCTGTGGATCATCCTTGGAGTCTTGATTCTCAGTAAGAGCACTTTGTGGCTTAGGACTTGTAGCCTTTTTGAGGAATATCAAGTATTTTCCTCCATTCAGCTTCACTCTTTCTATCTAGGTCCATTTGATTTCCTTTAAGAAAATGGTAGGCTCTCATCTTCGGTGAGAACCTTTTGGAATAAACCTTCATCATTTCTTTGATCTCCTCCAATTTTTATTTGAGAGGCTTGACTGATACTAGGGCTCTTTCCTAGAATTTTTTCTTTGAGTGCAAGGCAAATGTCCATCTTGCCGATAACCTATCTTAAACTTCTTTGGGCATATTGTCTGCTAGTTGTATTGAGAGGTATTTGTGTATGCACATCATTTTAATGATTGCCTCCTCAATCTTATTTTGATCTAAAGGATCCAATGTTAACCATTTCTTGACCTTCCTACTATTTACTAAACATGATTTGATAATTGAGGCACATACCTCATCAACTGTTTCAGGTATATTTTTATTTTCTCTTTAACACCTTCATCCTATTATGTGTCCTCAATGACCTCCTTGGTTCTTATGAGCTTCCTTCTCTTTGTTGGACCTAATTTTTGTGTTTTAGTTTTCCTCTTATAGGTCCTTACATGACCTTTCTTCAATGGCGATGGACTTGTGTCCTTAGTTGTTTGACTTCTTGTCCTTCTAGCAGCTGTCGTTCTAGGATTCTTAGCTGGTGTAGGTAATGGAGTATCTAACTCTATAGACTCAGAGTCAGTTTACTACTCTGCTTCACCGATGGGTGACTGTCTCTTAGTTTATTATATCTATTCAGTTTCATCTTCTACAAATGACAACCTTTTCTTCAATTTCTTGACCATTTTATCCTTCTCCCTATCTATCTTCTTCACAACCAAGCTATTTTTGATTCTTTCTTTGGCTTCTTCATAGGTGCTAAACTTGGGTTGTGATTTATACAAGGGCTCATTTATCAAAGCTTCAATTGCATTGGATTCTTGATCTATGCCCACCTCATAATGAAGTGGTTGTAGCCATGTTTTCCTTTGTACAACAAGCTTAATGTATGTAAAATTTGTGTCTACCATGAAACATATGTCATTCTTTAATTTCTCAATTGATTTCTCAGGGATCCTTACTCTTTTCTACATTCTCTCCTGTAATCTAGTAAAGTACTCATCCATAACTGACTCAAAATGATCTCCCAGTGATTTTATAAACTCACTAATTTGAATGGTGACTGGTCTTGTTGTATCCCATTTTACATCTCCTATTGATGGAAAATATTCTTGGAAGTAAAAGAATATGCACATGATAAGTGAACCAAACTTACATGAATTTTATTTTGCATTCCTGATTGTCTTTGGGTTCTCTTCTAACTGCTTTATTAGAAGTTCTGATAGATCTAACTGATTTCCTTTCTTTACAATCTTATATGTTGTATCCACTACTCTAGATGCTATGTTGTTCATCTTACTAGCTTGAAAGAACTTGTATCCTAAAACACATGCTCCAAATTTTATCTCCTCATCAATGACGGTGGATACTCTTAGTTCTCTTCCATCCCATGTAGCTCTTGTATTATTATAAATTTCAGCCTTGGTCAGGTGCTTCAATGCCTTTACCTTATCAGTAATTGGATAATCAATGACTACACAAATAACATCTTGTGTTATCAGTTTCACCTCATCCAGCCATAACCTATGATTGTAGATCCTACTATGTACTAACCGAATCCACTCGGTCTTAAACACTTTTAGGAACCATAGGGAATTTTTGAGCCCTTTCACTTTGATGTGTTTTTTCTCATCTTTAATAGTTCCATCATATTTACATAGCTTCTTTAAACCTTATTCAAGCTCCAGGTCACCAAATTTTGCAATCTTGCACTATATGTATGCTCACATGTCTTTGACAAGCAAAACCCTAGCTGGTATTCACAAGAATGCTCCAACATTTTTGGGTTGTGATGCAACCTCTTGGCATATATTATAACATGGTTCCACACAGGTAGATTTCTTGACAAAATTGACCTTACCCTTCCTGATACTCTTCAAATTAGCGGTTCTTGATGTCATGGCCATTTTTTCTAAAATTTAGGCCTTTCTATAAAATATAAACAAAGTTCTTGGTTGTGATTGGTACTTACTTCAACCTCTGTAGTTGTAACTGATCTTCTTGGTGTGCTTTGTAATAGGTTGGATTTGCTCTGCAATGCTATCGGTTCTAGCTCTATTTTCTCTCTAGTCACTTCACTCAAATCGCAGGTGAGAAATGAAACCCTTCTATCATCTATTTATTAAATTTTCTCTAGGTTGAATCATTAATGATCAACCACTCCTTGGTGTGTGAAGATGGAGTCATCAGTTGATATACTAACTTCCCTGTCGATGGCCATGTGATGCTTTGGGGCAATTGTCTAACTTGTTATTTTCACCGACGGGTTTCAGTGTATTGCAAAGACAACTTTGTCAGTTCATATGATTACTAATAGATCTCAGTTTTATATTACAAAATTTAGCTTTTACATGTTAATCGACAATTCTTGGTAAATGCCGATAATTCATCTTTGAATGTATACCGATGTATTTCGGTATGTATTAACTGATGAAATAGTTTTCATAGAATTTAACAAGTAATACCATAGTGCATCTATAATTACACTAATTTGGCATTTTAACTATGTATGATTAGAAATAATGTAAAATATAACTTGGTCTAATGTAGTTCCTATTAGGATTAATGGGAAATAGTACTAAGAGGGGAGGGGTGAATCAGTACCTCTAAAATTTTTAACTCTTTTCACCATTCATCATTAGTAAACAATCTTTATTGTATTACTAACCATATCTGATGTTCTTTCTTATGCATGTAATATTAATTCATAATATTTAATTGTTTGCAAAATTCATAGAAACATTCATGAAATTAATAAACACATAACACAAGATAAGATATCGCAGAAAAATCTTGTTAGGAAGTAAAAACTGCGGTGGGGATGGCACCCACAAAACTTCACTATCTGCAAAATGGAAGGGGGTCGATAAAGGCTTACAATTTATCAATTCTAATGATGTACCCTATTAGGAGTATTAAAGTGGAGACCTATTAAGATCTACTATGTTAAGAGCTTTTAGAAACACTAATGAAGTGTGCACTCAGTTAAGAGATTTACAATAGGACTGTTAAGTCCACCTTTCTTGAAAGGATTTCTTAAGTATACTACAATTGTTAGAATGAGTACAATATGTTTGACCTGACTATATGAAATCTATAATTTATGATCAAAGATCCATTAAATCTCTCATAATATGAATATCACCTATAGTGATTGATTAATAACTTTTCTTGCTCGTCGGTAGCCTGTATTCTATTCTTGAAACTGATTTGATTCTTTTCTATCCTTTTGCATCAATTATCTTGTCTAATCCTTAGATGTTCTCAGTGGGTAAAATCATTATCTAAAAATAACATTTTCACAATAGATTGAGCATCTATTTGTACAATTATTTTACCTATTCTAGAATCACGCATTACAAAGTTAGCTCTAGATCCAAGGTATACAACTTGACCTTGATCTTTTAGTTTGCATGTTTTAAAATAGTTAAACTAATTAAAATAATAATAAATATATTGCTTCCTCCACACATAATGGATTTTTAAAACAAATCAAGAAGCTAAATATACAACTTCAATTTTTTATCTAACGTGGAAAGTCAGATCCACTTTTGTGGGATGTAACTGACTATTGGTTCTTTCTCATCGGGTTGAACTAAAAGTCTGTCGGTGTTCCTTCATTGAACTGATTGTTAGGTTCCCTTTATCTATCGGGTTCCTCTCTTCCCTATTTCTTTGGGTTGTGTTGGTTGTATTTCGTGTCTTTGCTGTTTTGCCCTGTTCCTTGCCTTGTTCTATTAAAATTTGCAGGTTTTCATGCCTATTCCTTGTCAAAATCTTGATAAACCCTGCAAAAACCCTAAGGCCTAATGTTAAATGATGCATTTTAAACCCTTAGCCATGTCTTATATTGCTTCATTACCTTTTTCAGTCACTAAAGGCATGTGCTATGTAAGAGGTTAAGTCAGGTCACTTGATCGCGTTACCAAAACCGAATATACCAAATGATCTCCCGACTTTGCTTTTACTTTGTGTCGCTTAGTCTCGTTAAAAAACAGAATATTCCCTAAGTGTATCGAGACTTAGCGATCCTTCTTTGGTCGGGTTGTCACTTGATAATCTTGTTATGAGCTTTTAAAAGGATGGGACCCACCTCAGTCGGATGATCGCAAGAAGATTTTGAAAGTCAACAAAATGTCTCCCGACCTTGCGCCTCCTTCATGTCGCATGATCACTGGATCAGGACATTCAAACAGTTAGGGTTTCTCTTCAGTCGCGTGGTATCGTGATTAAAAGATGGTTAAGAGATAACAGTCATGACCATGCGACTAACAGTTACGTGTTATGTGATTTCCCTCAGTCGGGATGTCGCCAGAACATAAAGGTTACTCAGATTTCCCAGAAAACATAAAGTGGACGAAGTAAAAGATGACATCTGTCCTATGGCTAGTGGTTGTCGGGAGGTTGCTTGATGAAGAAAATGGATCAAGTGATAAAGAGACTAAGTCATTTTACCCTCGGTCGTGAAGTCTCGTGATATTTTAAGGGTATGTCAAAATGTGAAGCGATTAAAAGATAGCCGTTTGATGAAGTAATGACAAGATCTAACGATGGTCGCGTTGTCTCATGATAAAAGTAACCCAGGTAAAAAGTACCCCCGACTAAGCGATTAAGGTATGTCGCGAGTCCCTAAAAACAGAAAAGGGCACGTGCTTCAAGTCAAAGATTAAGTTAAGCCTATCTCCCGACTAAGCAACCAAAGAGATCATGTTAAAAGGTAAAAGGCTTGTCGCCTAGTCTGGAGATAAATGATGAGTTAAAGTTAACTCCCTGCGACTAAGATTTTCACACAGTCACCTGATCGCTGGATGGATTTGGGTTGGCCGAAGTTAATGACTTACTTTGTCGCCAAGTCTGAAGAATAAACCATGGTTAAAGGAATGTGCTCGTGACAAAGAGACTTTATGAGGTCGCGAGGTTGCCTGATAACAGAATCCATGAAGCAGCGCCAAGTGGAGGATGTGACAGAGGAGATCAAGCCAGCGGCCAATCAGATATAAGGATTTTTGATTACTGTGTACAAAAGGTAGCTGAGATGAATGACAGAACGTGAATCACAAAGTTCCATGTCAGCTATCTTAACCATTTGATGATGGCGCCGAAATTTTAAAAGATTTAAATTCAATTTCCTGTCACCTCGCTCAACTACGGCTAGGTTTTTAAATGTTTCATGGCATATGAAATTAATTGCAGAACTGACGTTCCTGAACTTTGAGCCATGTACTTTGAATCTTACGGCTATAAATAGGGAAGTGTGCATTCATTCATGTTCACTGTATTTTGAGATTTCAGAGCGAAGTTATTATTTTAGAGCAAAAGGTGATATACTGTGCTGTAGCAGTGTTCTTAAGTGATTGAAATTTTTGAGAATACAGAGAGTTAGTATTAGATTTGTTTCAATATCATTCAAACCAAAGATTCTAAGTGCTAGCAAATATGAGTACTGCTATGAGCATGGCTTCAACCAGTGGAGGCAGTGGAGATGATCCAAAAGGAAAGCCTAGCTTCTCAGATGAGTTTTTGCAGCTGCTGCCAGGGTCCACTCAAAATAGAAAGATTGATGCTGGTGTTTTTAAAGATGACTTCAAGGACATCAGGGATGCTGTAACCCCAGGAACAACAGGTTATTCTCTGTTTACTTACTTTTACAAGAATTCTGATAAGCCTATCCCTGTGTCAAACCCTTGGATATCTGGACTGGGTAGGTTGTTAGTACCTGATTTTTTCCTTGATGTAGACCTATTTCTAGAACTGGCCAATCACTATGATGTACTCACAAAGACCATCAAGAGAGATGATGGTACCAATTTGCTTGTCCTAAACAGAAATTCCTTCATGCAAGCATTTGGCCTGTTTAGCACCATGTCAACCAAAATTGACATGAAGAAGCAAGAGAAAATATATACCAATAAGCCTGGTGTTGCTAGGGGTTTATTAAAGAAGCATATGCCACAGGAAACAAGAGATCATATAGGTCCTCAGACTGGAGCCTACCCATATTTTTACAAGGACCTGTTATTCTATATCAAGTACAATGCCTATGCTCTTTGCAGAGTATTAGGAATAGATGGAGATGCTGAGAGAATAGGTCATGGTATCTTGATGATGGTCTTGGACCTACAGGAGATTCATTCCAGCACAAGCTATGATTATATCCAGCATATAATCGATGAGATGCACGAGGGTTTCATCACTACACAGAAGAAATTGAAAAACCCTAGGG
>MU226278.1:1648216-1660534 GCA_018584345.1 Thuja plicata | reverse complement strand
CTTATTATTGACTCTGCAGCCCAAAGGATAGGCACTGGTTCAGAAACTTATTTGAATACCTATCTTTGTCACATATGTTCTGAGTTTTCAACTACCAAATCAATTTTAAATACTCTGTTACCAAGAACACATAAGCATAACTTACAAAGGACCTCTGTCAGTAGGACATAGTCCATGTTATTGATTCCTTGAAGAGAGAATCATTTAGGTTGTCCCTCCTATCAAGAAAAGGAAGAAGGATTGAAATCCTTGTCTCACTGGTTTTCTATCATATTTAAGATTATGATTTGTATGGTTAAATCCTGTACATGATTATGCTTGATCATTTACAAGGTATTTTATTAGTTGGTTCAATAGAGAATACATGACAAATCAGTGTCCACATTAACAAATACTATGTTAACAGCCATCATTAAAGGTAAAACCTGCCTGAGTAGTTGTGGAACTCAAAAACGAAGAAGGACCTTGTTTAGTCCTTAGCAATTAGGCTTTTCTTGTCTCTGAATCAGAACTAAAGGCACAAGATTCAAACAGACATTTCAAGCATTGTGATTCATACAAGAAAAATCCCTAACAGGTTGCACTGTCAAGCTCCTCTATCCCTTTTGTCATCGGGTAACACTAAATGGTGTTTTTCAAGATGCTTTGTACTTACCACTATCAGGTAACCTTTGCGTCAGGTAGTGTTGTACCTTATCTGTCAATGTAGTGTAAACTGATGGTGTAGATCATGTTTTTCATTGTATATACTAATGGAAAAATATAATGTCTTCAATCTCCCCCTTTGACATTAGTATCATAAACTGATATGTGCATAATACTAAAGTGTTTAGTATGTACACCATGTATATATCATTGTCATTGTATGGCTCCCTCTAACTATATGCATCAGTATAGTATAACTATATGTACATGTATCCTTGCCTTTGTACTATACATTCCCTATTCTTTGCTCTTTCAAATCACTATCTGTACAGATCATTTCTAACTTTCATATCCACTTTCTTTTAATTCCCCCCTTCTTTTACTGATTGAGTGTACATATCATTTCCCCCTTTATTTGATACTCATGACAAAAATGTACAACTTGTAAGTTGTCAAAAATGTGCAACTTACAATGTGTCAATAATATGTGAGCGGGTATTCTTGATATCTTCGAGCATTTTATCCCATTTTTATTTTAGGACTTCTAGTGCCATGTGCTCTAGCTGTATTCTTGCATGCATATCATAAATGTTGTCTAGGATAGACATTTTTTGGGTGGAAATTAGTGCTCTTACCTTTGTCATATGTTGTAGTAGTGAGAGTGTCAGTAAGAGTTGAGCTTGAAGCTCATTTACCTCATCTCTAAACTTTCTCTCTACAATCTAAATTTCTTGTCATAATTTTTTAGCTTTCTTGAGCTTCTCATTGTGCAGTTTGATTGCCTCTTCACTATTTGTGAGACTTTGTGCACTTTTTTGAAGATCAACTTATATATATTCTATCATGGTGGTATACTCCTTGGTGATTTGATGTAGCATGCATAATTTTTGTATTAAGGTAATAGCTTCTAAGATTATTGGATCTATTGTGCTAACCAGTTTAGAAAGATTTACCTTTTGCAATGCCACTTCTTGTCTTAGCTTTTATGCTAGGTTTAACTCATATTTCTATTCAAGTCTCTCTTCCATGGCCTTCTCAACATCTATGTTTAGAGATGTGATTGCATCTGTGAGAACCACTAATTGATCAAGCATTGGGGTTGTTTGATAAACATCTACATCAAGTACAATGTGTTGAAGTATACCTCATGCTACTTCAAGTACCTTTGCCTCTTTGGTGGCTTTTCTTAACTTGTCTTGCATTGCTTTCCTTTCACAAAGTCATGCATACTTTGTCAATTTAGTTGGATCCAATGTCCTAGGATCACAAATTGGAATCTCAATGATTTCATCAAGTGTTATTGGATTCTTATTCTTTCTTTTCTTCTTCTTTGAGATTTGTGTGGATGCAGATGTATGAACTACCATTGCTATTTCATTTTTCTTCTCTGAAGTGCTCAATGAAGGCTTTGTTAAAGATGCTTCTTGTGTTTTCTGCTTGGGGTTCACCTATCAGTTTGGTGAGGATGTCTCTCCACCAACCTTGGATGTCTTTGCAGATTATTCTTCTATTTTCTTCTCCTGGGCATCTATCTTTGCCTCTTCACCTTTTTTTATTTTTTCTTGTCCTCTACTTCTTGTTTTTCCTCTTCCTTGTTTAGATTAGTATACTTATCTTTCTCATCATCAATTTTAGCTTGTTCTGTAGTTGTATCCTTTGTTGCATCAATTGTGTCCTTTTCCTCTGCATCATACTTGTCCTTAGGTGTGCTTGTAGCCTCTGCAGTAGATCCTTCATTAGCTTCTAGTATATTTATGGCCTTTATTAGCACTGGCATATTATCTTAAGTGCTCACTTGTGTTGTATCTTGATTTGTGTCTTGCTCATCAGTTTGATCTTGTTGAGCATTGACATCTTCATCTTTTTGCCTTTGATCAGCAGGGTCTTGACCTATGATGTCTATAATTGAAGTGTTTGGCCATATTTCATCAACAACATCCATGTCTTTGTTTGATTGGCTCTCCAATTATTTTTTATTGATTTGATCCTTAAGAGATATAAATATTACATCATCTTCTATTTGTGGATCTTTGTTAGAGTCATAATGTGTGATGTCTTGAATTTCAAAATCATCGATGACTTTGTCCAAATCAATTTGTTCCATGTCTTCAACATTTTCCAAAGCAATGTGCTTAGGACTGGCTTTATCTTTTTCCTCCACTACATGAGGTGTGTCAATGAGAAGTAACTGATTCTCATGACTTGTTGACTATATAGGTAGATCTAGGATTTGTCTCCATTTGGTTTTGGTCATGCTACCTAATTTTATAAACTTATCTTCTAGCACTTTGTAAGTTCTTATCTTAGCTACAAATTTACTAGAGTGCTTCTTCTCTATTTCTTAGATTTCTTCCATCTTTGATTCTCCCTTCTTTATAATCTTCATAGAACATCTGTATTTTAAGCTTTGTATTCTCAATATTTTTATCAATTCTGTACTTCTCCATTGTATAATCTTTTCTCTTAAGCCTTTAAGCTTTCCAAGAAGAGACTTAGCTCTGATGCCAATTTTTGGGATTAATGGGAAGTAGTACTAAGAGGGTAGGGGTGAATTAGTACCTCTAAAACTTTTAACTCTTTTCACCATTCATCATTAGTAAACAATATTTATTGTATTAACAACCATATCTGATGTTCTTTCTTCTGCATATAATATTAATTCATAATCTTCAATTGTTTGCAACATTCATAGGAACATTCATGAAAGTAATAAATACACAACAAAAGATATGATATTGCAGAAAACTCCTCTTAGGAAGGAAAAACTATGGTGGGGATGACACCCACAAAACCTCATTATCTGCAGAATGGAAGGGGGCGGGTAAAGGCTTATGATTTGTCACTTCTAATGATATACCATATTAGGAGTATTAAAGTGGAGACCTATTAATATCTACTCTATTCAGAGATTTTAGAAGCACTAATGAAGTGTGCACTCAGTTAAGAGATTTACAATAGAACTATTAAGTCCACCTTTCTTGAAATAATTTCTTAAGTGTTCTACACTTGTTAGAATGAGTACAATATGTTTAACCTAACTTTATGCAATCTAGAATTGTTGATCACAGATACATTAAATCTCTCATAATATGAATATCACCTATAGTGATTGATTAATACCTTTTCTTCCTCGTTAGTAGCCTGTGTTTTATTCTTGAAACTAATTTGGTCCTTTTCTATTCTTCTGCATGAATTCTCTTATCTGATCCTTAGATTCTCTCAGTGACTACAATCATCATTGAACAACAACATGTTCACAATAGATTGAGGATCTATTTATACAAGTATTTTACCTATTCTAGAATCACGCATTACAAAGTTAACTCTAGATCCAAGGTATACAACTTGACCTTGATATTTTAGTTTGTAAGTTTTAAAATAGTCAAAGTGATTAAAACAATAATAATTACATTTCTTCCTCCTCACATAATGGATTTAAAACAAATCAAGAAGATAAATATACAGCTTTTGTGTTTTATCTAATGTGGAAAGTCAGATCCACTTTTTGTGGGATGTAACTGACTGTTGCTTCTTACCCTGACTATCAATTCTTACTTGTCGGGTTGAATTGAAAGTCTGTCAGTGTTCCTTCATTGAACTAATTGTTAGGTTCCCTTCATCTGTCAGGTTCCTCTTTTTTCTATTTCGTTGGGTTGCAATGTTGGGTTCCTCTGTCCCTTTTGTCATCGGGTAACACTAAATGGTGTTTTTTGGTATGCTTTGTACTTGGAAGTATTGGGTAACCTTGTGGTCGGGTAGTGTTGTTCCCTATCTGTCAATGTAGTGTAAACTGATGGTGTAGATCATGTTTTTCCTTGTATATCCTAATAGAAAAATATAATGTCTTCAGTTCCATACTTACGTGGTCTGCTTAGGTGGGGGTGGTGATATCACCAGATCCATTGGATAGGGTGTCACCAATTGCATTTCTCGGTCTAGCTTCATCATTAATTGTAGCTTTCCTCCACATTTTGTTTCTTATCTTCCTAGTGTCTTCAATGGTGTTTCCATTGGCAAAGGTGCTAGTCTCTATCATTCGGTCTCTGCAGTATTTTTTGAGATGAATGACTTTATGAAAGTGTATGCATGCCATTCCAGGCTTAGTCCATCCTCTAGGATTTCTTTACCATTGTCTCATACAACTTGCAGCAATGTGATCAAATCTTCCACGTGTTGTAAAATTTTCCCAGGTGTTGTAATCCCACACATACTTGTTACTAACTCTCTTTAGTTGATGGGAATATTGTTGATCTTAGGCTCCCATACTTGTTTTTTCTTCTTGTAGTATTCAAGAGTAGTGTGCCCATGCATTTTGCAAGTAGGACAATATTTTTCCATGTAGGTTTCCTTCTTTGGTTGTTTCATCTTATAATTACATTCATATTCTTTATGTCCTTTCTTGTTACATTTGTAATAAATTCCTATGAATGAAGATGTAGATTTAGGAATATCTTTCATTTTTCTCCTGCATACATTTGATATGTGGCCTTTCTTTCCATAGTGATTGCATGTAAACTTTCTTGGTCTTGGATTTGCGCAGACATTCTTTTGATCAGCTTGATTAGGTGATTCTTCATTCTTGGTATAGCCTAGTCTGGTGATGTTGTTGGCTCTCCTTTGTCCATCAATAAAATCATCCATTCTTTTATTTCTTTCTTCAGCTCTTTTGATTATCTCATTATGTTGTTGCTCAATTCTAAGTTCTTGTTTCAGCTTTTCATTTTCTTCCAATAGCTCACCAATAGCTTCTATTCTTTCAATGAGTTTAGCATTCTTTTTTTTTTTTTCCTCTTGACTCATAAGAATAATATGATTTGTAATATCATGATGATGTTATGTAAGTCTTTGAATTTTAGACTCTTTTTCTTGTAGCTTTTCAGTAATCTTTCTTCTATCATCAATAGCTAGTGTTCTCTCTTTCTCAGCTTGTCTAGCATTGTTCATGACATCAATCATTCTTACCACCTATGTCTCCTGACCAATTTGTAGAGATTTCACTTTTTCAGCCAGATGTTGATTTATTTCATTTAATCTTGTGATGCTTTCTTCTTATTTATTTGATGATTTTCTTGTAGTAGATCCTAAAGACTCAAATAAATATAGTATCTCTTCTTCTTTGTAATCTATCTCATTAGAACAAGATGCCATAATCTTTCTTTCATCTATCAGCTATCTCATCTTGATTATGACTTCTTTATACTACTCATAGAAGATCTAAATTTCTAGCTTCTTATTCTCACTACTTTTGTCAAGTCTATACTTCTCCATTGTTTTATATTTTCTCTTAAGTCTTTAAGCTTTTCCAAATAAGATTTCTAGCTCTAATACCAATTGTTGGAAACAATGGGAAGTGTGTACTGAGAAGGGAGGGGTGAATTGGTACCTCTAAAACTTTTATCTCATTTTTATTTTAACCTTTATGTAATCAATTGTATATCGAACCATCTATTCTATACTATCTTTGTGTAAGAAATATCAATTATCTAGCTTAATCAAACATGTAAATATTCATGAAACTAATTGGCTCATAACACATGCTATGAAATCGTAAAAAACCTCTGTAAGAAGGTATAAACTATAGTGTGGATGGCAGCCACAATATCTTCAGTATCTGTAGATTGGAAGGGGTCAGTTAAGGCTTAAAATTTAATTACTTCTATTGATCTACCCTATTAGGAGTATCATGTGGAGACTTGTTAAAGTCTACTCTATTAAGAGCTTTAGCAACACTTTTTAGTGTTCACTTAGTTAAGAGATTTACAATAGGATTGTTAAATCGACCTTTCTTGAAAGGATTTTTACTTTTTCTTCACTTGTTAGAATGTAAGAAAACTACTCATTTGAACTGAGTGTATGCAATCTACTATTGCTGATTATAGATCCATTTGATATTATATGTATATATGTATCACCTATTGTGATTCAATAATACCTTTGTTTCTTGGTAGCCTCTGTTCTTGGTTCTTGATAACCAATTTCATCTTTTCTTGTTCTGGTTCTTGAAACTCTCAGTCTGATCCATAGATGTGCTCATTTTCTACATTCATCCTCTCCTCATTCATTTAGAATGATTACAAAATCTATTCCCTGATTAAGTTTCACGTAAAAAAAATTAACTCTATGATTACATGTTTAGAACTTTACCTTGATCTCCTAGTATACATGTTTTCAATCAGTTAGAATGATTAAAATAATTACATTAATGTTTCACGTCCCTTAAGTAATGGTTTTAAAACAAAAAAATCCAAAAATAGAATATGAGTGTTTTATCTAACATGGAAGTCAGATCCACTTTTTGTGGGATGTAACTTACTTTCAGTGTTTGATGATCGGTTTTCCTTGAAATTAGTTTGACTATCTCTCAGGTTGCAATGTTTTATTCATTCAGTTTGCACTGTGTCTATTCTCTCAATTTTCACTATATCTGCTTTTCAAGTTCCTCTTTCAGTTTCCTCCTATCAGGTTCCACTTTATCTATTGGGTTTGTCTTGAACTTAAAACATTCAGTGATCTCTGATATCTATACTTTCAGTGTTACTAAAAGTTTGTCATTTGGTGTAATTTTAACAAAGGTTCAGAAACTATTTTATTTTGTATACTAATGGAAAAATAATGTCTTCAGAACCAATCCAGCCAAATCAGGAAGGAAATGCATCAGAATATGAAGAAGCTTCTGATTTGGGATTGGGTTCTTATGAATATTATCACTTTCCTTGTGAGAAGTAAATTGAAGAATCTGATACCACTCTACTTGATTATGATAGTGTATCAGAAGAGATTATAGAACTGGATAGAATAATTCATGAGAATATTTCTATCAAACAAGGAAGAGAGAAAGAAAAAGAAGATAAGATCATACATGACCACTTTTCTCTTGAGCAAAAGAAATGGTAGTTGCTGAGGTTGGAAGCATTGAATCAAGTTAATGAACCTGAACAAGCTGAAGAGGAACCTATCATTCAGCAAATTATTACTACCAAGGACCAAAAAGAAAGGGTAAGTAAAAGATGACAAGTGCTCAAATAGAGGAACCTGTGAATCCCATAGTTCCAGTGGATCGGATCTCCAAGTTAGATACTAATCTAGAGAGGGCTAGAATGGAAAAAGAAATCATAGATAAAGAGCTTGAGAAGGCTGAGATGGATGCTGTTGCTATAGAAATGAAGAGGAAGATGGATTTCCTTAGGCAGACTTCTAGGCCTTCTCATGCTAGAGAAGCTACAACATCACATACCAAGGAATCTATTTAGCAAGATGACAACCCTTTCCCTAGAAGACAAACTCATGCAGAAAGTTACAAACAATTCTCTTTCATTGATGTTCCTAGCTATCCAAATATAGTTCCAAATGAGATAAGAGATAAACTTCCCAAGTTTACTAGGAATAATGTTATAACTTGTGAATAAAATTTTCAATTTTTTTTTTATATGATGGATGACAATGAGATCATGCATGAGGATGTAATCATGAAATTGTTTGTGCAATCTCTAGTTGAGGATGCTAGGGATGGGTTTAGGGGTTTGTCTTTTGGCTCTATAGGATCTATGCATGAGTTAAAGAGTCATTTTAAATAACAATATGGTGATAAGACAAATGAAGGTTTTATGCTAAATGAGTTTAATAACATCAAGAAACATCGGAATGAGGATGTTGTTGAATTCAATAGAAGATTTTAGAAAGCCATGCATAAATTATTCTAGGTTTTAATACTTGATGATAAAGTTTGTCTTGCCACCTACTTGATTGTTTTTTATTCAAAAATGGGTTACCTCCTTAGAGATAAAATCCTAGAACTCTCATAGATGCATATAAAATAGCAGTGAATATTGAGAGAAATAGAAGAGTGTCAGGGTAGTTGGATATAAGAGAAGATTAGAAGCCTACTAGGAAAGAACCAGATAGGCCTTATGTTGCTAAGACTAAAGAGGATTTAAGTGCCATTAGGGATTTAAGGCCTGCAGATAACAAGACTATTAGGGCTCCAAATAATGATCCCAGACCTATTACAAATAATTTTAATAGGCCACCAAGGATGAAAACTATCCATATACTACCCAATGGAATGATAGGAAACCTGTTTTACCACAAATAAATGACAAGCCTAATGGTAGAACTCCTGATACTTTATAAAGAAATTCTATCAATACATGTGATGATGTTGCATGGTGCACTGCTTGAAAATCCCCACATAGTCTTGATTATTATGCAATTTCTCTGAACATATCTTCAAATGAGTTACAACAAGAAAGAGAAGAATAAGATGAACAATATGATGATAGTGGTTGTGCAATGAATTCCGCACTTTTGATGAATGAAGGAGAGTATGATGAGGAGAGTGTAGGTGTATATTTGTTCTCATCTTGTAAGGAAGAAGAAAGGGTTGATGAAATAAGATGCAATGCCATAAAGAGTAATGAACCTTTTGCACTTAGAAGACCCACAGATGAATAAAATGCAAAAAATTACTGCAAACATGATTGCTAAAGTGAGGAGTAACTACAATTTGAGAGGCATAACAGTGAGAAATGTTGATGGTAGACCCTCTGGTATTTTTTTAGACAGGAAAGAGAAAATACTGAGCAAGTAGTTGGAAAACAAGGGCATGTTGAAGTTATGAAGAAAAAAAATATTAGGAAAGATGATAAGCCCGATAATCCTATTGTTGTCCATAAGGTGAAGGTAAAGACACTAGAAGTAAGTGCTCCATCTATTCATGAAAATAAAAAAAAATATTGAGCCAGGCCTTGCTACTCAAATTGAAGATGAGAATGTTGTTACTTCAAAGCAAGGCATTTCTTACTTAAAGTATACTCCAGTTGATATGGGGCATTTTTTTTCACAAATCACAGTAAGGGTTCCAATCTTAGAGATGATGAGGATTAAGGAACACAAGGAAAATACTGTAACATGGGTGAGCAACATCTCTTCCACAAGAATTCATGAGCAAGAGGAAGTTAAGAAAATGGGAGAATCAAAGGATAAGTCTGATAACAAGGTAAAAGAATCAAAGGTGATTGTTTCAAACATACCTCAGGTTTTCTTAAGTACTAATTATGTGAGAAATCATTTATAAGTTTTAGACCCATTTTTTTGACTTTGGTTATAAATGGTAAAAGGTTAAAGAATTGTATGATAGATTCTGGAGCATCAAATATTGTCATGCGTTATGAAATCATGAAGTCATTAGGACTGCAAGTTGACTCTCCTTATGTGAGATGTCAGGCAATGGATTATAGAGAAGTACCTATCATGGGAACCATTAAAGCTTTTCCTTATAGACCATCTGCATGCCCTAAAAAGATGCTAACTATGACTGTTCTAGTGGTGGACATTCTTCAGTATCGAGTGCTTTTATCAAGGAAGTGGAGTGCCTGAATGAGAAGGAGAATTCAGTGTGATCTTTCATTTTCTACCTTTTATATCAATGGTTAGAGTGTCAAGGTATCTAGCGAAACAAGGAATCCTCACATGATTGGGGAAACTAATGAAAATAATATGAATTGTTTGGTGGATACTGACATTGGATCTTTCCAAGTCCAAGATGGGAAGGATGGAGCAAAAAATCAGCATGTGTTATTGATTGAAGAAAAGATAATCTAGTAGAGAATAATGATTTGTGGAAAATGTATTTTAATGGTGCAAGCTCAAAAGAAGGAGCAAGTAGAGGAGTTTTATTGATAACTCCTAGTGGTAAGACATACAAGTTCTCATTCTCCTTTTTATTTACATGTACTAATAATATTGCAGAGTATGAGGCCTTGTTGATTGGGTTAGGATTAGCTTCAAGACACAACATAAATATTCTCAGAGTTATTGGAGACTCTGAATTAGTGATCTCTCAGATAAGATCTAAATATGCTTCAAAAAATGAGAGACTAAGATAGTATAGAAATGATGTATGGGATGAACTAGAAAATCTTGATGCTTTTGGTATTGACTGGATGGATAGAAATTAGAACAAGATGGCATACTTATTGGCCAATACAGCTTTACATACAGGAGATGTTACCTTTGCAGGAATCTTTAAAATTGAAGTTGAATACAAGCCTTCCATCCCTGACGATATTGAAAGTTGGCAAGTCTTTGAAGATGATTTAGATGTTTTGAGATTTTTGCATTGTGAATCAGAATTTGCAAGAAAAAAGATGGATTTCAGTGGGTTTGTAGAGACCATGGATGGTAAGGATATTGTTGGCAAATAGGTCCTACAACTAAAGTCATACTGAGTCCCAAGGGTTTGGTTGTTCTTGACAAATATTTTGATAATAAGAACAAGTATTATTCTGCAAGGACTATGAACGAATAAGAGAACTTGGAGGAAGTGAATTTCAAAATAGATGAAGCTCCTAAGAAGGTATACATTCATAAGAAAATGTCCTCTAAAATCAAAGAGTTGTTGGTTAATATTCTTAACAATTATAAACATGTCTTTGCATGGTCTTATGATGACTTAAAGGCATACATAGAGGACCTTTTCCAACATGAGATTCCTTTAAAAGAAGGCACAAAGCCTTCCAGACAAAAAATAAGACCTGTTAATGCCACCCTAGCACCCAAGATGCAAGAAGAGTTGAAGAAGATGAGGGATGTTGGAATTGTTAAACCAATAAGACATTCAACATGGGTATCAAATTTGGTGCTAGCTAGAAAGAAAAATGGTGATATTAGACTTTCTATAGACTTGAGAAACTTGAACATAAATTCACTCAAGAATAACTTTGGGTTGCCTAATATGGAGGCTATGTTACGAAGAGTCACTAGATCAGAGTTAATGTCTATGTTGGATGCGTTTTTAGGGTATAATCAGGTCATGGTCAAGGAATTAGAGCACTTCAAGACTACATTCACCACACCATGGGGCACTTATTTGTATCTCAGAATGCCTTTTGGATTTTGAAATGTTGGAGAAACATTTCAAAGAGCCATGGATGTGGAATTTGCATATTTCATAATTTTTTTTCTAGCAGTGTACCAAGATGATCTTACTTCCTATTCAACAAAAGAAGAAGAACATTGTGGTCATCTTAAGAAACTCTTTGTGAGAGCATTGGAATATGGGGTTTCTTTTAACAAAAAGAAATGTATTTTTGGATTGACATAAGGAAAGATCTTAGGGAATATTGTATCTATAGATGGAGTAAGGATTGACCCTGAAAGGATAGATGCAATTGATAAGATCCCTCAGCCTAACAATGTTAATGACATTCAATATTTCTTTGGACAGGTAAATTTCTTAAGGATATTTATTACTAACTTTGCTAAAACTAGTATTCCAATCTCAAGGATGATTAAGAAAGGAGCCAAAGTAGAGTGTAATCAATAGGCATGCAAGGATTTTTCAAGTATCAAACAAGCTATTAAGGATGCTTGAGTCGTTAGAACACCATATTATGGAAAGCCTTTGGAAATCTTCTCCTTTGCTTCATATAACTGTAAGGCCCACCCCATTCCCACCTTTTCCTCGACACTTCGATGTCAGAGGATTAAGGGGTGTTGTAGTATTTGGATGATTGGTAAATCTCTAACAGATTTGTACCTCAGGATAAAACTATCTATTGTACCTTCATATCAGTACCTATTTTAGTGTCGCAATGACAGAGGTGATATCTCTAGGTTGTTAATTGTGTAAGTGAATCTTGGATGTAGTATGTTACCCTGTAGATCATAGATCCA
>MU226278.1:1623464-1636271 GCA_018584345.1 Thuja plicata | reverse complement strand
TATATCATATTCATTAATTATTACCATTATTTTTATTGATTCATAAACTTGATAATATTTATTTTAAACTATTGTTACCCTTGAAAGTATTAAATTGGTTAAAAGTACATTGATTAAATGGGCATGTTGTAATTATAAATTGAACTAGCATTTATTCATTTGAAAACGAATATTGATGTAAAAGTTAAATTAAATTTTTATATTCATCATGGGCTACACAAATTTAGAATCAGATTGGCTCGATTTGTATCCCTTTGGGATATGGTTAACCTATAATTAGAATTGACGAAAACTATAACATTTAATTCCTCCTAGTTAATCTTTAAGCTTTTTAGATCGATGATCAATGATCCTCTTTGATTATATCGATATCACCTAGCAACATATGGTTTTAGCATTGTTGAGGTTGATCGCCAGAGTCTTTTGTGTCCACGTCATTGAATCCTCTTTCCCACAACTTCAACGTGGAACTTTTTCTCTTTAAAAATAAAAAATAAAAATTTCTTGGTTGTGTTTTGACCCGAACTTTTGGGCATGACAATAACACCATTGCTGTAGTACTACTACAAAAGATTGTAGAGGGTTTTGAACAACCAATTTCCTTTTTCACTAAGTCACTACAATCAGCAGAATTAAAGTATGACATCATGGAAAAACAAGCTTATGCATTAGTTAAAGCTATCAAGGGTTTTAGATGTTATTTGGTAGGAGTAGTTGTAATTTCTTATGTGCCTAGTGCTGATGTAAAATACATTTTAGTCCAACAAGAGATGTTAGGAAGGAGATGTAGATGGATAAAAAAAATACAAGAATTCAATGTTGATATCCATATTACAAAGTTAGAGAGGGGTATGGGACTTGCAAAGCTCATGGCTTAAAGCAATTTGGATTGCATTCATATAAATATATTGGAGGAAGACCAAAGGCCCTACATTTGTGATATTGGCTATTGTGAATGGTATTAGGACAATGTTGGATATTTGTAGAAGATGGTGTTACCCCTTGACATGGATGAAAATAGGAAAAGAATTCAAATTAAAGGTTTTTAAATATTCTATAATTTAGGGACAATTATGGTGGAGGAGCAATGATAGATTACTACGCAAATGTGTTGACTTTGATAGATCCAAAATTTTGATGGAACAAATGCATATTGGTGCATGTGGATTTGGATTTTGGTATCCAACTATCTTCAAGGATGCCCACAATTATGTTAAGAGATGTGATGCCTTCCAAAGATTTGCAGGAAAGCTCAAGTTTGGAGGCAATTTTCCCTTCAAATCTATTGTAGTGGAGGCACCTTTTCAGAAATGGGGAATGGACTTCATTAGTGATATTTCAAACAAGTCAGGTGGAGGCCATTCATGAATTCTAGTAGCAAGTGATTATTTTACTAAATGGGTTGAAACAATCCCCACTAGAAAGGCTACTAGTAAAATTGTTATTGATTTCATGTTACAAAATGTCTTGACCAGATTTGGATGTTTGGAGAGTATTATGGTGGATAATGCAATGTGTTTTAGATCATATGAGTTTAGTTCTTTCTACCAGTAGTATGTGATCCAAATCTCTTACTCATCCCCATATCACCCAGAAGGGAATAGCCAAGTTGAATCCAGTAATTAGAGTTTGATTAAGATACTTTTGAGGATGTTGGACAAAAACAAGAAATCTTGGGATTCAAAGTTGTAATTGGCACTGCGAGCTGATAGAGTAATAGTTAAGAAATAAATTGGTTGTTCACCTTTTGACTTAGTTTATGTAATTCATGCTAGGTTGCCTCAAAATAATCTATTAAACATGTCCCATTTTGTCCAAAAATATGATGAATAAATAGTAGATGATATGAAACTCAGGATGGATGACTTGACACATTTAGATAAATGAAGGAGAGATGCACATGAAAAGAATGTTCAAATGCGATTGTAGTATAAGATTATATTTGATAAAAGAACAACTGTTAGGAGCTTTAAAGATGATGATCTGGTCCTGATTTGGAATTCCAAACTTGAGAAAAATGGAAAACATGGTAAATTTTACCCTGTTTGGCTTGGGCCCTATGTTATTGATAGTAAAAGGGGTGAAGATTCTTATATACTTAAGGACTTTCTTGGAAATGTTTTGGAATTTTTTGTTCGTGGACAATTCTTGAAATTTTACTTCTCTTGAAGTCTCAAATCCATGAGTAGTAGTTGTAAGTAGTTCTCTTTAGTTTTAGGAGTAGGTTTATTTCTATTGCTTCTTTCTTTCTGTCTTAGGTTAGGATTTCCTTTCTATTTTTTTGTGTGGTCTATTTTTCCCTAAGATTCTGAATCCTTACTATGCCTACAAGAGACATATATACCCGGTCAAAGCCACTCTTATGACTAAAAATGAAACAAGGGCTTCCATGGCAGTTTTTCTAAGTTTGTAGTGTGTGTCTAGTCCTCTATTCGCATGAAATGGTTGCAAAGGAGTATCATGGCCTTGTCTTGTCCCCTTTTGGTTTCTTTTATGGATTCAAATCTATCACTTTTGTCTCTATGTCTTTGCTAGTGTGTTTTGTGTTCCAGTCACTTTTGATCACTTATCCCACATTCACTATGTGTTAGGGAACCGTAACGTTTTTATATCCCATCCCATAGTTGTTAAGTGTTGAAAGGAAAGCTCCTTTTTGGCCCGCAGGATGTGAAATGTTGTGGTTAAGTGGATGCCAGCTGCTGGGTAGATGGATAATTTTTGGTGGACCTGTATCAGAGATGTTCAAATGGTGACATGGATGAGCATAACATATGGAAACAAGGCATGATCGTGTAGTTTGAGTAAGCACCGGTCCATTTGGATCACATGGTAATGTGGAAGTGACATGTGGCAGTTATGATAGGAGGCGGGCCAGGTTGGATAGACACATAACAAGGTTCCAGTGAGTGAGGTGGTGCCACATGGCACATGTTAGAAAGGTGGATCAGATAAGTGAGTGACATGTGGTGGTAGATTGAAGAGAATTGTGAAGGCCAGATTGAGATCAAATGGTAATGTGCTACCAAGAAAAGGAAATTTGTGAGGATGTTAAGCATCACGCAGTCGTGAAATGGATGACGCATGTTCCAGGTGACAAGATAAAGGTGTGTGTCCTGCGTGAGATAAATTATACAGGTGGATCCGAGGGCCAGTAAGATGGTGCCACATGGTTATCAAAGTGGTTTGACCATGAGGATATAATATTTATTTTACCTTATGCCCCCATTACTTAAAGTGTTTCGACAAATAGGTTTTAAAGTTTCAAAAGGGTCAAGATCTCAACCATTGATCATGTTTGGTGCTAGAGACATAGCCATTTTGGTTTGTTTTTTAATTTTAAATCTTTCTCTCTGTGTTTCATTGTGATGGCATGTTCTCAAACTCATAGGAGAATGGCTCAATGTTTTCCATGGTCATGATTAGTCTTCATGACATCATTTAGTGGCTAGGAATGTTTTTGTAGATCTAAAATGCATTTATTGCAGTATGGTTAATTTATGGATCTATGATTTCTTTCTATTTTAGCATTTTTCTGCCCATGCTATGATGTCCTACATTAATGAGATTGGATCCTAGTTTGTAAATTGGCAAGTGGATCGTCAGACAAATCTTTTAGTGATCTTTTGAGGAAGATCAAATTGAACAAGATAGGAGTGCATTGATTAACCTGATTAGATAGTTGTTGAAACCCTATCCTAGGGTTTTTGCCTTTCTACTAATGCTCTTCCTCTCTCTATTGTAAGGGTTCCAAATTTTTTGATCCTAAGGGTTGGTTCCAGAAGTTTGAGTCCCAGGGATATATGAAATTTTGTATCAGACTGTATTTCATACTTAGATAGATATTTTTGATCTTTTGAAGATTATTGAGTGCTGTAGTAGTTCAATATTTTTGTTGCATATTTTGGATTCTCTATACTTAATACATTGTCTCAGTTTCAAGTCTCTCCTTGGTTGTTATTGTATGAATTTTGGATTTTCTATTCCAATACATAGAGCTATTTATGTATATGTTTCATTCCATAGTTTTGATCAGGGATCAGATTAAGGATACTTTGGGGGAAATATAGATTCATCTAATATATATGCATAGGGATCTTATAAGAAAATATTTGATCTGAGATATATGTGTTTATGGATGTGCATTATTGCTAATAGGTTTTCTATCTATTTTAATATTTAGATTGAAGGAGTTGCCCAATGGATAAGGTAATGATCAAAGGATTTTCAACTCTTTGTTGATGCATGTCTCATATAGTTTGGTTATGTCCTATAAATATAAATCAAAACCATTACAAAGTTTTTTTCATATCCTATGGTTGTTGGTTGTATGTCCTACTTGATAATAGAGACTGAATGAATGCTTGGTTAGTATTTATCATTTTCTTACCATGATTTGTTGTTGTAATCTAGAGTGTTGAAGAGTTGTCAGGAGTTATATCTTATCTGGACTAGGTGCACTCACCTTGGTTTTGTAGAGCCAAAAGTGTAGAGGGAAGTATTGTCCCTATAGTTGGTCCAATTATCTGTCATAGCTTCCATACTTGGAGAAAACCACTCCCAACATCAATATCGAGGAATATTGGTAGCTATAGATAGCATAAACATTTTTAAACACAACCAGAAGGAAAACTTAATGAAGGAGATTAAGAGGAAGAAAAAATTTTATTTAAAGGATGAATTCAAAGAACATATGGTTGGAAAATTGATGATTTGAAGAGCTACCAAGTAAAGTAGTGAAGAATAAAGAAGAGATTATCTGATTTCAAGAGAAGAGATTGATGAAGAGTTGTTACAAGTAGTCAGAGAGTGCATAAGGGATCTAATTAAGAAATAGGTAGTTGTAATTTTACAAATCAATTTATAATTATTGATTATTTTCATTTGTAAAAACAAAATTTCTTAACTGAGTGGACTTAAGAGTTCTTTTGTAAAATCCTTGAGAAAGGTGACATTCTAAAAGAGTGTTCAATGCCCTCTAATCAGGCCACTCCTAACAGGGTGAAGATCTTAATGAGTCTGAGGTAAATCCCCTAACGGGGTCAAATTTAGAAAATGTGCATTGTAATCCTTAACAAGATTGGATTTTAACCGAGCATAAGTCAAAAGAGTATTTTTATTTATGGGTATCAATTCCCATAGAGATTTTCCCAATTTGAGTTTCTTCATTAAATCTGATTTCAAACATGTTTTATTATTTCATGTGGATGTTTTATATTGTTTATGCAAGTTACTATTTATTACATTTAAGCTAGTTGATGATTCAGTTACTATTATTTTTTATTCTACCGAGTTGAATCATAGTTAAGTTTTGAAGTATAATTCATTCTAGTTTTTTGATTCAGCCCCTCTCTTAATGGACCAACAATTAGTATCATATCTTAGTACTCTAAGAGATAAATTTTAAAAGAATTGAGTTAAAGATCTAAATATACATAAGAGGGAAGCACCTAAGTTTTATAAGGACAACTTCTTTAGATGGAAAAATTGAATGAGGTTGCACCTATCTATGATTGGAGATTATGTAGTATATTATATTGACAATGATTATACACTACTAGCCACTAGTCCTTTGACACTTTAACATATAAGAGAAAGACAAGAACACACACAAGCTATGATTTAGATATCATATACTATCATTGATCTTTAGTTTAATAATATCAGAGGATGTGATATAGAAAATAATATGTGGGACAAGATTGAGTTTATACATGGTGGAGATCAACATATTATAAAAGTAAAATTTTAAAGCTTAAGAATGAAATTTGATTCTATGAGAATGAGAGAAGGTGAAAATGTTACACTATACAATACTAGACTTATGGAAACAATGTTTTCTATAAAATTTGTTGGAGGTCAAATAACTGAAGAAGATGTGACAAGAAAACTATTGAGGACATTTTCACCTATGTATGCCATCAAGGTGTCTGCAATACAAGAACTGAGATCAATTCCTCAAATGACTATTTCACTGGATGCTACTATTGGTAAGTTGATTTCTTTTGAGCTTAATGATTTTGATAAAAATTTACTTGCTACTGCTAATATTGAGTCTATATTTAAATCATCTTTGAAGATTGGAAGTTCTAGGGATTCTAGACCTAGTGATGGTTCTATAAGTAGTGCTAGTGAGATATTCTATAGTTGCAAGAGTGAGCTAGAAGAACTATATGTTGAAGATGAAGAAAATCAAAGAGAGTTTCAAGCACTACTAGCTATAAGACTACAAAGAGGCAAAGGAAAGTACAAAGGTAAGTTACCCTTGAAATGTTTTAAATGTAACAAAGCTGGACACATTTCTTCTAGATGCCCTGATAATGAGACTAAAGACAAGAAACACAACCAAGATGAGAACAAGAAAGAAAATAGATTCAGAAGATTTTGAGATTACAAAAATAAAGGTACTTGATGTGAAGAAGTGATTTATGTTTCTATCAAGCATGATTTTTATGAATAAAAGTGTAAGGAAGAAAAATCCCTAATATCACAAGTAAGTAAAAATGATACCTACATTATAAACAATGGGTATTCACACCATATGACTGGTGATAATCTTAGGTTCATTACTATGGGAAAACGTGATGGAGTATATGTTAGATTTGGTAATGATGATCCTTATCTTGTAAAAGGTAATGACTATATAGTTCTGCTAAATAACACTAGATGTGATCATGAGTATTGGGTTGAAGGACTAAAGTACAATTTGTCGTGTGTGGCACAACTAAACAATATAGGAAAATGATTAGAATTTCAGTTTGGAAAGGTAAAATTCTTTGATGAGAAAGGAAATCTAATTGCCATTAGATAAAAATCAAAAGGTAACCTATTCTACCATGATATTTCTACTAAGAGTTGTTTGTTTGCAAAAGTTGAAGATGCATGGTTATGGCACAAGAGGCTATGTCCTGCAAATTTTGACAACTTAATAAAAGTAAGAAAAAATAAGAGAGTAAGAAGTCTACTAATATTAGAGAAACCTGAGAATGTCATGTGTAAGGAATGTCAATTTGGAAAAATGACTAAGTCAACATTTACAAGTAAGTCTTATGTTACACAAGGAATTTTGGATTTAGTGCACACTGACCTATGTGGACTGATGAGAACACAAAGCTACTATGGTGACAAATATTTCATTTTGTTTGTTGATGACTATTATAGAATGATGGATGTTATGATTTTAAAAAAAAAATCTAAATATTTTCAAATGTTTAAGTGGTACAAGGAAATATTTGAGAAGGAAACTACAAAAAAACTGAAGTGTCTGAGATCTAATAGCGGAGGAGAGTTTAGTTGTGATTATTTTACACTCTTCTACAATGAACATGAAATAAAAAGAAAAATGTCTACACCAAGGATACCACAAAAAAATGATATAGCTGAGAGGAGAAATATATCCATTGTGGATTGTTTGAGAAAAGTGATGATTCAGAAGGATATTTCTCAAACCGACTACAGAGAAGTAGTTAGCACTACTACCTATACA
Organism: Thuja plicata; assembly: GCA_018584345.1. Lineage (NCBI taxonomy): Eukaryota > Viridiplantae > Streptophyta > Pinopsida > Cupressales > Cupressaceae > Thuja > Thuja plicata. Next base: position 1,628,788 of record MU226278.1, on the reverse strand, counting down.
CTTAACTAAGTACAATTAATAAAAGGTACACACAAGACACCATACAAGATTGGGTATGAGCACAAACCTAATATGATTTATTTCAAAGTATTTGGAAGTCGATGTTATATTATTAAAGATGTTATAGATGGTAAGTTTGATTCTAAAGTTGATAAGGGAATATTCTTAGGATATTCTACAAAGAGAAAATCCTACAAACCTCTGAACAAATCTACTCACAAAATTGTGGAAAGTGCAAATGTGAGAATTGATGAATTTAAATAGAGAAATGATGAGGGCCACAAGAAGAAACCTAAAGATTATCAGAGATTTCTATAGTTCAAACCAGATGTTCCTAATACCTCATCGATTGTACAAATTGAGGAGGAAGTTGAAAAGAGAGAACTACTATAGACTAATGGAAATGAATTTCCACTGACTACTGGGCCTGTTCTAGCCAAGTATATTAGGAGACACCACTCACTGAGTAAGATAATTAGAGATAAATATATTGGAATAATGAAAAGAAGCAAGGTAAGAGATAATAAATGTTAAATTTTTGAGTTTGAACCAAGGAAAGGTAATGATGCATTGAAAATGAAGACTGGATTAAAGCAATGAAATAAGAGATAGATCAGATTGAAAAGAATAACACATGGATTTTGCTACAGAGAGCTAAAGATAAGAATTTTATTGGTAAAAGGTGGATATTTAGAAACAAGCTTAAGGAACATGGAGATGTAATTAGAAATAAAGAAATACTAGTTTGCAAGGGGTATGTACAAGAAGAAGGAATTGACTATGGTGAAAATTTGGCAATTCTTTCTAGATTGGAAGGAAATAGAATTCTACAAGCATATGGAGCTTACAAAGGATTTAAAGTCTACCAGATGGATGTCAATTCTTTATTTCTTAATAGTATTCTTGAAGAATAAGTTTATATATAAAAAAATGAAGGATTTGTTGAGAATACTAACAAGGGCATGGTATGAAAGTTACACAAGGCACTATATGGTTTGAAACAAGCACCCTGAGCTTGGTATGAAAGATTGCATGTATCTCTAATCAGGATTGGATTTCATAGAACTAGTGATAATATGAATTCTTATCTAAAATGTCATAGTACTAAAAATATTTGTGATAATATTAATTCTTACCAAGAGCTAAGCCATCTTCGCCAAGTCTTCAAGCTAAATGGGTATTCTCATAAGCAAATTTCCAAGGCTCTCAACCAAGCCAAGTCCTTCTACCTTTCCATATCCATTCCTAAACCCACCCCAAACCAACACTCTTTGCGGGCCTCCCTTCCTTTCATGGATGGCATCTCCCAAAAATTGCAAAAATATTTACTAGGAAGGGTCTTTGCATTTCCTTCAAACCCATCTCTAAGTTAAAAAATCATGTTCCCTCTCTTAAAGATTCCAAAGACTCTCTCTTAGACTATGGAGTCTACAAGGTAGTTTGTTCCTATGGTACACCCTATATAGGTGAAACATGATGCTCTTTCAACACCAGAATCAAAGAGCATTGTGCTGACATCAGGCATGATAGGGTCCAAAAATCTGCCTTGGTTGAACACTCATCCTCCACCAAACATCATATTTTTTTGGAGAACACCCAGATCTTAGCCAAGGAGGACAACTATTTCAAGAGGAAGCTTAAGGAAGCCATAGAAATCAACTACCACCCCGTTAACCTAAATCAGGATGATGGTTAGGCCTTAAACCTATCATGGAAACCTCTTTTGGCCATGCTGGATAGCCGCCACCATCCTTGACCTTTCCCTTCTTCCTTTCTCCTATCCTCCAGTTTGAACCTGCGGCCCTCCCTTCCCCCTTCCTTGGTGGTAGACCTTCGTGTCCCCTTACCCAACCCCCACCCCCCACTCTCCCCTTTTTTTGTGTTGGTGTGGTTTCCACCTCATCCTCCCCTTCCCTTCTCTATTGTCTTCACAAGCCCACACATTTGTCTATGTATGAGTATATATTGGCAGGTTTTTTGACACACACACACACACACACACAACACTCCCACACACACATGCGCATATACATTTTAGGTATGGATGTGTATTTTTTCTCTTTTGCTATGTTCCTTGTTGCTGTGTCTCCTCACCATATGCACACACAAACCCATTTTTACTTTTGGTTCTCTTCTTTTTTGCTCGGTCTTTTCTTTTGGCATATATATATATATATATATATATATACACTTTTTATTCCTCTTTAATCTTTATTATTATTATTATTATTATTATTATTATTATTATTATTATTATTATTATTATTATTATTATTATTATTATTGTTATTATTATTATTATTATTTTTGTTGCTTTTTTGCTCTTAGGTAGTCTATTATTCCTTTCTTCCCCCTTGTTTTTTGTGCCTTCTTTCTCACCCCAGCCCTTCCTTTATCTTTTAACAAAGGCCCAATCTGCATCTTATTTTACATTTACTTGTTGCTCTCTGCTCTTATATCCTGATGATGGATCACAAAGTGTGATCTGAAACATTTATGCTAAAAAACATACACAATCTAAGCCAGAAATTTAACTCTAAATATTTTGATTGTTGAGATATTTGTTGTTGATATTATCTTTGGTGGAAATAACACATTATGCAGATCTTTTTTTGAAGAAATGAGAAAGGAATTAGAGATTTCAATGATTGAAGAATTTTTTTCTTGGACTATAGATTCAACAAGTAAAAGATGGGATCTATATTACACAACCAAAGTACATCAAAGATATCCTAAAGACTTTTGGAATGTGATATAGACACTCGAAGGTGTGCTTGCACAAATACTATCTAGGACTCTACTTGTCCTAGCCTTCTCAAGATCCTAAACTCTCTTCTAGGACCTCACAAGTCTTTGATCCACCAGGTTAAGACTTTAGTAACTTAACTCCATGAGTTAGTCTCCTTGTGCTTCACCTCGAGGGGTAACTACCAATAAGTGTACTTCAACTCTTCACTCCTATTTGGATGTCTCCAAGTGAAACTTCATCACATTGTCATCATAAGTGTTTTAGGGGCTCCATTCATCACTAAAACAACTATTTTTCTCCCCAATGATCCCATTTGAATAGGGAATTATGTATTTCTTAATCGAGTTCAAGATTGACTATGGTTTTGGCCTAATAGACCTAATTGGTCTACTAGCCCTAAATAGAGTGTTTTTCCCAATTCTTTCTCAAAACTTCCAATTAACCTCAAAAACTAACTTGAAATTCAAATACCATTTTTCAAGACCTTGAATATTTTGGTGGTCATATTTTCCTAAGGCATCCATACAGTGGATTCTTTAAATGTACGGCTAATAGGGCTAATTGGGCTATAATTGTGCAGTCCTCTTATTTATACTTTGAAATCTACTAAAATGGATTGGAAAATGCCTAATATCATTGCTAGGTGTTTTTAGGACATATACCTCTCTAAAACCATGCTTGGTTCTATGCTTCCTCTCTTTCTCCTTCAATTACACATCAATTGTTCTCTGTCATACACCTAGTTTGGCACACTGATCTCGCCTAGGGTATGATCTCAAAAATAGTGAGCTTTCTCTTTTGAGATCCTCGTTCCAAAATAAAAACATTCAATGGAAACCCTACCATATTCCTCTGGTCAGTGATGATTTTCATGGTGGAGAACTATGGCAAAGCGATAAAACCAAAAACAGTCTAAACTACACTAGTAACTATGCTATCTACAAAAAAATTTTAAAAAATAATCTCATGAACTCAAATAAACTACACTACTAAAAAAAAATGTTTAGAAAAATTTCTATTACATAGATCCAATACTAACTCTCACAATTCAATCTATACAATATCACTTAAACACAATGCAAGTCGACTATGTCTACAAACTAGAACTATGTGCTTCTATTCACATTCAATATTCTATTACATCACTCTCTGCCTTAGGAAATTGGATCCTAGATGTCTTAATATGCCTTAACCTTGATTATAGGACATTATGGAAACTACCCACAATGATTCTTTGAAAAGAATCAAATTCTGCAATTGTTGTCATGCAACATTAAAAATTGCTAAAATGTTGTCAAGCAACATTGTGACAACTTTACATCTTTTTGCAAAATTAATGCTAAGGGTCTCTAATCGACCTAGAATTATGTAGAAAAATCATAGGAACTATTTTAAGAATATTTCTACCCTTTGAAAATCTGTAAAGGATTTAAGACCTATTTTCCCATCTTATGCCTAATCTAAGGTCAGAATTAAATACTACTGACTTAGCTAGGGTCACTACAAAGCCAAAATTGAAATTAGCTTAGAGATTTTCCTAGGTGCTCATGCACCAGTATGGATGATTCAAGAGCGGTTGGAATACTGATGATCATAATCTATCAAAGGAAGATGAGTCAAAATAAGTAAATGAGATAATTTACTGATCTATGATTTGTAAGCTACAATATGTTGTTCACTACAGACCTAATATACCACATGCAGTTGGTATTTTTGCTAGATTTTTTGCTGATCCAATAGAATCACATATGTATGTACTAAAAAGGATATTTAGATATCCAAAAGGAACCAAGGACTTTTTTCTACTATACAAGAAAAGAGTAAAATTTGAATTGAAGGTCTACATTGATGTTGATTAGGCCGAAAACATTGATGATAGAAAAAGTACAAGTGGGGGAGCTTTATTTTTAAGAGAAAGACTAGTTACATTGCTGGGTAAGAAATAGAGTTATATATCATAGTCTACTATCAAGGTTGAATATGTTGTTGCAACTATGAATTGTGAAAATATTGTAGGTATCAAAGAGATACTAGAAGGTATGCAATAAGATATTATCGGTTGAGTTACTATGTTTTATGATAACACAAGTGATATAAACATATCAAAGAATCTGTTGATGTATTCTAAGACCAAGAAAAAATCTATCAAGTATCATTACTTGAGATATCAAGTTCAAGACAAGCAAGTGATGTTGGAGTATGTGAACTCAAAAGAACAATTAGAAGATATATTCAGTAAGACACCAATGAAGGATGCTTTTGAGTATCTTAGAGGTAAATTAGGGGTCCTACCCCTATCCAACATTCATTACAGAAAGATGTGTGATGTATTAATTGTAGGACTCAATAGAATATTTATGTTGAGTTGATGTTAGTGTTCATTCTTTAATTTTTTCCTGAAGTTGTGTGAAGTAATTATGTATGCAATGACTTATCTATAAATGCAAGGTATGATCAACTACCTAAACAATTTTTTAGGAGTATGAACCTTTGGAGAGAGAGAGAGAGAGAGAGAGAGAGAGAGAGAGAGAGAGAGAGAGAGAGAGAGAGAGAGAGAGAGAGAGAGAGAGAGAAT
>MU226278.1:1558473-1622348 GCA_018584345.1 Thuja plicata | reverse complement strand
AAGGAGGATATGTAAAATTTGGTAATGATGCACCATGTCTTATCAAAGGTAAAGGATTGATTAACCTGACTGACAAAATCAGATGTGATGATGTGTATTGGGTTGATGATCTTAAATATAATTTGCTCAGTGTTGCACAGCTGAACACTTCTACTTACAAAGTTGAATTTCATCACAAAAATGCAAAGATTTATGATTCTACTGGAGAATTAGTTGGAAGTGGTGATCATACTAAAGGTAACTTATTTTATCTAGATTTATCTGAAGAAACATGTTTGTTTGCACAGTACAATGATGTTTGGTTATGGCATAAGAGGTTGTGTCATGTGAAATTTGATAACTTGGTAAGCATAAGTACATTGAAAAAGGTTTGAGGGCTACCTAAGTTAAAGAAACCTGAGAATGCTATGTGTAAACAATGTCAACTAGGAAAGATGACTAACTCTAGTTTCAAGAGTAAAACACATATATCAGAGGAAATTCTAGAATTGGTCCATACTGATCTATGTGGTCCCATTGGAGAAAAAAGCTATTGTGGTGCTAGATACTTTATTCTATTTGTTGATGATTATTCAAGGATGGTGACTGTAATGTTTCTCAAGGAAAAATCTGATGCATTCTAGTTATTTAAATGGTACTTAGCTAAAGTTGAAAAGGAAACAGGCAAAAATTTGAAATGCTTAAGATCTGACAGAGGTGGAGAGTTTATTTCTAATGAGTTTAATAGGTTCTGCAATGACCGAGGCATAAAGAGATAGATGTCTGCACCCAGGACTCCTCCACAAAATGGTATTGCTGAATGAAGGAATAGATCTATCATGGACTGTGCAAGAACACTAATGATGGAGAAAAATGTGGCACAAAAATATTGTAAAGAAGTTGTAAGTACTGCAGTCTATACACTGAATAGAGTTCAATTCAAGAAAGGTACAAATGCTACACCTTATGAACTTTGGTATGGCTATGCACCTAGTGTAAAGTATTTTAAAGTATTTAGAAGAAAATGTTTTATATTGAAGGACAAAAAAAATGGAAAACTTGATGCTAAAGGTGAAGAAGGAATATTCCTTGGTTATTCAATGAAAAGCAAAGCTTAAAAATGTTTGAATTCTAATACTAATAAAATTTTTGAAAGTGAAAATGTAAGAATTGATGAGTTTGCAGAAAGAAATGAAGCTGAAAGTACACAAGAGCCTGAATGCTACAAATCATTCATATATCTGGATGAGGAAGATTCAATTCACTACTTGAGACTACTGTTAAGTCACAGCATGCACCTGCCGAGTCACAGAGTGGAGTTGTCGAGCAACAACAGGTGAATGCTGAGCTATCTGATGGAGATGCCGAGTCACAGAATCAACCATAACTGAATATAGACAATGAACCTAAAGCAAGGACTAAGCCTACTCTAACAAAATATGTGAGAAGAAATCAAAATTCTAATCAAATCATTGGATCAAAGGATTATGTTGTTATGACACAAAGTAAGTTGAAAAATGGCACATGTCTGTTATGTGAATTTGAGACCAAAATACTAAAAGATGCTTTAGAAAATGAAGATTGGATATAGGCAATGAATGAGGAAATTGAACAGATTGAGAAGAACAAAACTTGGACACTTGTAACTAGGCCGAAGGATAAAAATGTAATTGGTACAAAGTGGGTATTCAGAAATAAGATGAATGAACATGGAGATGTGACAAGAAACAAAGCTAGACTGGTATGCAAGGGTTATGCACATGAGGAAGGAATTGACTATGGTGAAACCTTCACCCCAGTTTGAATATTGGAAGGTGTCAAAACCTTACTTGCATATGCAGCCTATAAAGGATTCAAAGTTTATTAGATGGATGTGAATTCTGCATTTCTCAATGGTATCTTGGAAGAAGAAGTGTATATTGAGCAAGCTGATGGTTTTATAGACCCCAAAAAAAGGGATATGGTTTGCAGATTGCAAAAAGCATTATATGGACTGAAGCAAGTGCCAAGAGCATGGCATGAGAGATGGCACAGTTATCTGATCAAGATTGGATTCGCAAGAACCTATGACAACAACAACCTGTACTTGAAGATAGAGAAAAGAAAAGGCACATTATTAGCTAAAATTTTTGTAGATGACATCATATCTAGTGGACAAGATGTGTTATGTTAGAAATTTGCAAAAAAGATGCAAACTGAGTTTGAGATGTCTATGTTTGGTGAAATAAAATTCTTTGTTGGCTTACAAATTTATCAAATGAAGAATGGTATCTATATCACTCAATCTAAATATAACAAAGAGATACTAAAATTTTTTGGAATGAAATAGTCTAAACTAATGAGTACACCCATGGATATTGGACAGAAGCTAACAAAAGATGATGATACAAACGAAGTGAACCAAACACTCTACAGATCAATGATTGGTAAACTACAGTATGTTGTACATAGTAGACCTGATATTTCCCTAGTTGTTGGAATTGTTGCAAGGTTTTTTGTGAACCCTAAGGAAACTCACATGATGGTAGTAAAAAGGATTCTAAGATATTTGAAAGGTACTAATGAATATGGTCTATACTACAAAAAGAATGACAATTTTGAACTCAGAGTTTACACTGACTCTGATTGGGCTTGAAATGTTGATGATAGGAAAAGCACTACTGGTGGAGAATTTCTTTTAGGAAAGAGATTTATATCCTAGATAAGGAAGAAACTAAACTACACCTCACAATCTATAGCTAAAGCTGATTATGTGGGAGCAGCAGTTAACTATTCTAAAATTGTGTGGTTGAAGATACTACTGAAAGGTATGAAGAAATAAATCACTGACCCAGTTGTCATATATTGTGATAACATGAGTGCTATTAATATTTCTCAAAATCCTATTATGCACTCAAAGACAAATCATATAGATATCAAGTATCACTACTTGAGGGAGCTAGTTCAGAATAAAGAAGTGAGACTGGATTATGTGAACACTAAAGAACAATTAGCAAACATATTCTCAAAAGAACTACCCAAGGATTCTCATGAGTATCTACGAGGTAAAATGGGGGTGATTCCCTTAACTGAGGCTAATTAAGTTGTGAATGGTACTGTTGCATCAAATATTAAATTCAAAATATTTGACACATTGATGCACAGTTTGTCACACTTTAGGATGCTGGCTAAAGTTGTGAAGATGAACAAGGATAGAAAAGAAAATTAGTCATAATCAAGATGAAAAGATCAACATGATACTGAAGATCTACATGATAATGATATTGATGTCTTTGGCATTGTTTTAAAAGAGGGAGAGATTACCTATAAAGAGGGAGAGATTGTCTAGAAGAAGAGATTACCAAGAGAGAAAGATTACATAGAGGCAAAAGTTACTATCGAAAACATTAAAGTGATTATCTACTCAGAGGGAGTCTATAGATGATTAGACACAGATGGTTATAGTGTGATTATAGATATAGAGGGAGAAATTTTTTACAGATAAGAATTAGAATGAAGCTAAAGGCATTAATGAAGATTCGTTCATATCAAGGAACACAGGTGAATTTTTTGGATTGGTTGGTAACTATGCTTGTTAAATCATTGTTTTAATATTTTGTGTTGCCATCAATGCCAAATAGGGAGATTGTTGGAAAGTGACAATGCAAGAAATTGTTATTTTGTCATTTTTGTCAAACCTTAACTGGTGAGACTATTGTTATCTGTTTGAGTACCATATCTATTGTTGATCAAGAAGATTTAACAAGAAGACTAAGTGATGGTTGAGTTAAGGAAAATAAAAGGGTACTTGATCAGTTGGCACTTTGGCAAAGTAATTAGTTGTTTATCTTTCAAAGATAGTTTTTTTGGTTGTTCTGTGCCGAGAAAGTTTGGCTTGTGCTAAGCAAAGTTGCTTTTGCCAAGAAAAGTTGATTGTGTCGAGCAAAGTTTCTTGTGACGAGAAAATTTGTTCAATGCTGAGCACTAGTGAAATTGTCGAGTGGAAACAGTGATGTTGGCCAACTTACAGTAATTGGATTAATGATGAGATTTAAGATATTTGGCCGACTTAGTTAATTTTATTGGGATATGTAATGTTAATTAAAGATTGATCCACGTCATTTAATGTATGGGTAACCATAATTAATGCATTGTTTCAAGATTTAATTAGAGACTACTTTGGAGAAGTAAATGTAATGCAAAGATGGAATGATCCATTAGATCTGACTTAACCTAAGATCTACGATCTTATTTAAGTGAGAAAATATTTATCTAACCTAGATAGAGAGGTATATGAAAAACTAAAGGGGTTATCGATTCAGGATGCAAGAGTTGTGCTGCTGAATGTGAAGTGGGTGTGTATGCAAAAGAGGTTCATAGTTGATTTACTATTTGGCATGATCTAGAAAAGAAGGCTAAATATAGAAATAGAGAGTTACATGTGTGATTGCTTGATGGATTTCCAAGTAGATTAGAAGGTTGAAATGAGAATGCTGGATATCCAATAAGTTAACATTAGAGCTGTAATTGGATCTAAATTTGCAAAGTAAGTTGTATGTATTAGATCACAACTGCTGATTACTTTCTAACCATTGTATCAATTAAATCATTTAACAAGGTTGACCTCCCAATCATTTGTATAAATCCTGTAACAAGGTGACATTCAGGTGGAATGTTCTAGGTCCTCTAACAAGGCCACTCTTGACAGAGTGATTGAATCCTTTAACTAGGTCACACCTAGCAGTATGTTATTGTAACCTTTAACAGGATTGGCTCCTCACAGACCTCACTTTAGAAGAGTGAAAACTTGGTAGCATGTTACTGGTGGTTTTTCCCATATTGGGTTTCCACATTAAATACTCGTGTCAACTTGTATGAATGCTTTTGGTTGTTTTACTATTATGTTTCTACAAGATAATTTCAATAGATAGTAAACTGCATGATTAAAGTTGTTGGCATATGCTACTGCTGTCGAGTAGATCTGAAATACAGAAAGTTTTTATTTGCTACATCTAGACCTGAGGATAACGGATTCACCCCTCCCCTCTTAGTTATTCTAAATTCATTCTAACATATACATATATGATGTGTAAGCCTTGTTGGGTGTGAAATGTTTCTTACACCATTCAACAACATCATTTGCATCTTTTATACTAACTCCCTGATAATTCATTTGATACTTTCTTAAAGCACATTTCATGCAAGCTCCAACACTATTTTTTGTTAGTAATAATTGAGAGGGGGGAGGGGTGAATCCGTGGCCTCAAAAGTATTCCAATAATCAACCCTTAAAACTTAGTACCACAAAATTATACTTCTAGTTATTGTTAGTACTATAAGATGAATGCCTACAAATACTTTTATCAAATTACTACTAATCAAAATTATTTTTAAAACCTTCTATCATATATTTACCGAAAAGAAGTCTGTTAATTTATCGAAAGACCGTAAATTATATAGTGTATAATGATCAATCCAATTAAGTTATGTGTAATGCAAAACACTAAAGTAATGAGTCATAAACACATTGACATATGGATTTTAAATGTGGAAACCTTATTAAGGGAAAAACCACTTGGGATGGGTAACCCAAAATTTTCACTCTTCTAAAATGAGCTCAGTGAAGAGCCAACCCTATTAAAGGTTACAAACACACTGTTAGGTGTGACCTTGTTAGAGGATTTAAAAGTTTAGTCTGTCACTTGATATTGGGCATCTCTATGCTATCATCCTTGATCAAACACTCACTTGGCATGTTAATAGGTATCTAGCAGATCTCATTATATCTTCATGAACAAACATTTTGATACTCCATTGGATGTATCTCAATATAGAAAGGATCTTTAAATCCCGCTCAGTTAAGAGACTTTTTGAATCAATGGTTAAACTTAAACAGTATGATTTGTTCACATATACAACTTATACTTGCATATTTTCAGATCTATTATAATCTCACAAACTATTCTGATCAATATAACTCTTTTTATACCTTTGCTCCACTTTGATACTACTTGGTGATGTTGTGCTTTGTTGCCAAAATTATTTATCTCTTTCCTTGGCTTGTTCATCAACACTGTATGTATTTTCTCTCATTAGTTTCTCTTTATCATCCTCTTTTCTCTTTCTCCCCACACCAATTCATAATGAATTGAGTTGTCTCTTAAATAGACATGATATCACCATTGTTAGGTTCTTGATCTTCTTGATCTTTGCATGATCCACAATTCTCACCAATCAAATTTAAATAAAAACTCTTGTTTTATCTTGCTAAGATCTTCTTGCCAATTGGACAAATCATCTTTAAATCAATTACTTATCTTTGGCTTATCTTGTCTATGAAAACAATGATAACTACCAATTAACTCTATATTTAGCTCTTCCAGCTATATATTTTGTCATTTGTGAACACCAGTTATTTTTTATTTAAACTCTCTTATAGCATTAGTCAACACTCTAGTTCTCCTCAGGATTCTCTGTCAGTTTACACTATGTTTTTGGCCATCGGATTTGCTTGTGATTCTTCTTGTTGGTACTTCTCATCAGTTTTCTTGCTTGGGCATCATTGTAACTTGACTGTCGGTGATCTCTATCCATCAGGTTCCACTCACCATCGGTGTTTGTAGTCACAATGTAAATTCTTGTATTTTATGCCTTACAGAAAGAATAATATTTTTCTCTCTGATCCTTTAAAGTCTTTGACACTTTAATTATAACTGATTACATTATATGAAGTTGACATCAATGACAACACAATCCATTAACTGATTTAATGTATTGCATTATCCTTCTGTATTTTTTTTATCAACTTAACATCTTCAAACATTCAATCAGTTATATGTCATCAATCTCTCCCTTTGGCATTGATGGCAACATACTACATTATCATACTATACTATCACTAATACAATATGAAATATATAGTTTCATCAAGCTTTCCTAATGTAACTATTACAAATGTCTGGCTTTAGGTAAACTTGAAAATAGCTAAGATTTGTTTCATGTAGAGTGGTTGTCTTCAATCTTTAATCCCTTCATTGGATAGATGTATCATCTGATATCTCTATTATGATATGTTCTCTGCCTTGACTTTTCCTCTTCTTGATAATCTCTTTTTCCTTTGACAACATTCTTTCTCTTTGTTTGAACTCTCTCCCTTTGTTATTTCTCTCCCTTAGATGGATATTTCATATGTAATCAATTTATTTTCCCTTATAATATTGATTAAATCTTCATTTCTCATTCTTAGGAACTTCTCTTCATGGATAGTGATATAATCTCTCTTTTTATCATATCTCTCCTTTATGTGATATGGAGATCACCTCTCCCTTGGTATGATAAAGAAAATCTCTCTCTCATGATAATTCTCCCTTTTGTAAGATAATGAGATATTTCTCTGCCTTTGAAAACAATGCAAAACAAAAATAATTCTCCTAATTTTATCATCTATATCATCTTTCATCCCTTTTCATAATATACTCCTTGAATTTTCCTATCCATCAACAATACATTGTCTAATTTTCAATGTAGATATGTACCTTGCAATGTACAACTTTATCTATTTCTATCCATCTCACTGTGTGCATCAACATGACTGATCTTCAGATGTTGTGTAGGTTGATGCAAACTCCTAACTAAATTACTGACCGACAAACAAGGGTTGAACCCCTATTCTCTGTCTTAGGTACTCAAATGTATCCTTTGGTAATGGCTTGGTGAATATGCCAGCTAACTATTCCTTTGATTGAACATATTCTAGTGTCACTTCTTTTACTTGCACTTGTTCTCTCAGATAGTGATACTTGATATAAATATGCTTAGTCTTAGCATGCATGATTGGATTATTAGAAATGTTTATTGCACTTGTATTATCACAATAGATGATTATTGGTTCAAAGATCTTCATATAGATACCTTCCAGTAATTGTTTGATCCATGCAATATTAGAGAAATTTACAGTAGCAACCACATATTCTTCTTCTGTAGTTGACTGAGAGATGCATCCTTGCTTCTTTCTTATCCTTGTGACAATTTTGTCACCCATGAAGAATGCTCCTCTAGTTGTGCTCTTTTGGTCATCACTGTTTCCAGCCCAATCAACATCCATATAGACCTACAGCTCAAATTTTCCTTCTCTTTTGTACCATAAGCCATAGTCCTTAATGATCTTCAGATATCTCAGAATTATTGTGATAGTAGTCATATGTGATTCTTTGGGATTAGCAAAGAATCTTGCAATTATTTTTCCAACAACATACATTAGTTTTCCAATCATTGATCTATATAAGTTCTAATTTACCTCATTTGTCTTATCTTCTTTCATCAGCTTGCATGTAGTAGCCATAGGTGTTCCAACTAGTTTGGAATCTTCCATCATGGATATCTTTAGCACTTCCTTGAAGTATTTGGACTGAGTGATGTAAATGTGCATCTTGTTGAAGAATCTGTAGACCAAGAAATAATTTGATCTCTCCAAGCATAGACATTTCAAATTCCTTACTCATTTCATCAGCAAAGGATTTGCATAACAATTCATTTCCCCCAAAAATGATATCATCAACAAAAATTTCAGCAATCAGAATATTATCATCGGTATCTTCTTTTAAGTATAGATTGTTATTTTCACTTGTTCTAACGAATTTTATGCTAATGTGATATGAGTGAAATCTTTCATACCAGGCTCTTGATTCTTTTTTAAATCCATACAAGGCTTTTTCTAGTCTACATACCATGTTTTTCTTGTCTGGATTAACAAACCCTTCTGGTTGTTCAATGTATACCTCTTCTTATAGTATTCCAATTAGGAATGTAAATTTGACATCCATTTTCTACATTCCTTTAAATGCAGCATACGCAAGTAAGATTCTAACTCCTTCTAGTCTAGTAATGGGTGCAAAGGTTTCACCATAATCAATACCTTATTCTTGTGCATATCCCTTGCATACTAATCTTGCTTTGTTTCTAGTGACTTCTCCATTCTCATTCAGCTTGTTTCTGAATATCCATGTACCAGTGACATTTTTGTCATCTGATCTTTGTACTAGTGTCCATTTATTTCTCTTCTCAATTTTTTCTATATCTTCATTCATAGTACTGACCCATTCTTCATTTTCAACTGCATTGTAAATATATTTAGGATCAAAATCAAAAAGTAAACATTTGGTGTTAAATGACTTACTTCTTGTTCTTGTTCCATCCTTCTTGTCTCCTATGATTTGGTTTTGTGGATTATTTATTCTAACATATTTGGAAAGCTTTAGTTCATCTCTGTGTTCATAATTTTTATTATCTTCTTCACCTTCATTTTCATCTCCATTGCTCAAAACATCATCTTGAGTATTATCCTGATTGTCGATAATTGTAGCCTGATGCTCAGGTGCAATGTTCTGATGCTTGAGAGTGATACACTATTTCTTGGGTAGAGTGTCAGGTTCTGTATACACAAACCTATTGTAGTCGTTTGGTTTCATTTTTCTTTCCTTATCATCCTTTTCTACAAATTTATCTAATTTCACATTTGCACTTTCAATGATTTTGTTAGATGACTTGTTAAGACATTTATAAGCCTTTCTTTTGGTTGAATACCCTAGGAAGATACCTTCTTCAATTTTTCAATCAAGTTTTCCATTTCTATCATCCTTCAATATATAACATTGACTACCAAAGATTTAGAAGTAACTTACATTGGGTTTATGACCATACCAAAGCTCATATGGTGTCTTCTTTGTGTCCTTCTTCAATTGTACTATGTTTTGTGTATAGACAGTAGTAATAACAGGTTCCCTCCAAAATGTTTGAGTGATGCTTTTCTCAATCATCAATGTTCTTGCATAGTCTACAATTGATTTGTTTCTCATTTCAGCAATTCTATTTTGATGTGGTGTCCTCGGTGAAGAAACATGTCTTTTAATTCCATGCTCATTGCAATAGTTAGTGAATTCTTCTGAAGTAAATTCCCCTCCTCTATCTGACCTTAAGCATTTCAATTTCTTTTCACTTTGTTTTCTACTATTTCTTTGTACCATTTAAAAATCTTAAATTCTTCTGATTTATCTTTTAAAAACATGATTGTCATCATTCTACAAAAATCATCAACGAAGAGAATGAAATACCTATCTCCATAGTACCTTTTTGTCCTCATTGGTCAACATAAATCTGTATGGACTAATTCTAGAATTGCAATAGATGTAAGGGTCTTTCTCTTGAAACTAGACTTTGTCATCTTACCTTTTTGACAATTCATGCACATGATATGCTCAAGATTAGTCATCATCGGTAATCCTGTGACATTCCTTTTGTTGCTTATCTTTATCATGTTGTCAAACTTCACATGACGCAATTGTTTTTCCCACAACCATAAGTATTCATTTCTAGCCATCAAACAAGTGGTGTTAGTATCATCAAGATAGAAAAGGTTACCTTTTGTCTGCTCACCGGTACCAATCAACCTTCCTGATTCATTGAAGATATTTTCCTTCTTATTTTCAAATGCTACTCCATGACCTAAATTATTCAACTAAGAAACACTTAACAAATTGTAATTCAGTCCTTTAACCCAGTAATAATTTTTACATTTAATCAGGTTATTCAACATTATGGTTCCTTTACCTTCAACTGGACAAGGTGTATCATTACCCATTCTCACTCAACCACACATATAGTATTAAAAGTCTGAAACTTTTATTTATCACTGGTCATATGGTGAGTGTAACCACTCTCTATGATCCAGACATCATTTTTACTAACTTTAGATTTGAGTGCAATTTCTATATACCTTTCTTCATCTTCATCTGAATCATCCTTCATGGCTACAAATACCATCTTGATGTCTTCTTCTGATTCAGTGTCAGTGTCATCAGCTCTCCTCTCAGCTACTTAACAAGCTTTCTTTCCTTTGTCCTTGTAGTCTTAGGTATCTCTCTTGTAAGATTGTCGATTGCTCCAGTATTCTCTATTTTCACCTTTTTCAAACTTCTTCTCATAAGGTCTGTCATTTCCTCTATCATCTTTTCATCGGTTTGGACATCTTGTAGAAAATAATCCAACCTCTTTACAATTGAAACATACAAGTGGTAATTTACCTTTCTATCTGCCTTTGCCTCTCTGTAATATTCTAGCCATAAGTGCTTCAATTTCATCAAGTCCTTGATCCTCATTATCACTATCACTATCATTTCTAACAACATGTTTATGACTTGAGTTACTTATCATTAGAGAATATTTGAATGCAATTTCTATAGATGGTAAGATACTATTGTCAAATTTATTCATCTCAAATGAAATTAGTCTACCAATCAGACTATCTAGAGTAACTGTATTGTTTGGAACTGCTCTCATTTCTTGAATAGTAGAAACTCTAATAGCATAAATAGGAAATAAGGTTCTTAAGATTTTTCTTACCACTATCTCCTCTTCAAGTACACCTCCAACTCCTTGGATAGAATTTACTACCTCTTTGATTCTGCAGTTGTACTGAGTAATGTTTTCTCCTTCTTTCATCCTTAGGTCATCAAACCTCCCTCTTCAGCTTTTTACCTTTTCTTTGAGTACATTGGCATCTCCTCGATGTATAAGCTTCAACTTATCCCACATTTTCTTTGTAGAGGTGTAGGTTTTGACATCTTCAAACTCAACATCAGAGAGTGATTATGCAAGTTCTATCATCATGTAGTTATGCTCATGCTTGATTATTAATTGTTCAAGAGTATGAGGTCCTATAGGTGGCACATATTCAGTATCTAAGTATTGAACAATATCCTTTCCAATACCTAATAGGTGGAGTCTTATTCTTCTTATCCATGATGCAAAGTTGTCTTTATTCAACTTGGGCACATCTCATCTATTCATCATGTGATCTGTTGCTTGAGTTGTTAAACTCCCTTTCTAAGAACACAAGCTTAGATACCAATTGTTAGTAATAATTGAGAGGGGAGGGGGTGAATCAGTCACCTCAAATATATTCCAATAATCAGCCCTTAAAAATTAGTAACACAAAATTGTACCTCTAGTTATTTTCAGTCCTATAAGTTGAATGCCTCCAAATACTTTTATCACATTACTACTGATCGGAATGCTTTGTAAAACCTTCTACTATATGTTTACCAAAAAGCAGTCTATTAATTTACCAAAAGACAATAATTTATCTAGTGTATACTAATCAATCTAATTAAGTTATGTGTAATGCAAAACACTACAATAATGACTCATAAACACATTGACACAGATTTTTAACGTGGAAACCCTGTTAAGAAAAAAACCACTTGGGACTAGTAACCCAAAATTTTCACTCTTTAGAAGTGATATTGGTGAAGAGCCAACCCTGTTAAAGGTTACGAACACATTGTTAAGTGTGACCTTGTTAGAGGATTTAAAATTTTAGTCTGTCACTTGATATTGGGCATCTCTATGCTACCATCCTTGATCAAACACTCACTTGTCCTGTCAATAGGTATCTTCCATCTCATGCTATCTTCATGAAAAAACTTTTTGATACCCCATTGGATGTATCTCAATATAAAAAGGATCTTTAAATCCCATTCAGTTAAAAGACTTTTTGAATCAATGGTTAAACTATAATAGTATGATCTATTCACATATACAACTTATACTTGCATATTTTCATATCTATTATAATCCCACAAACTATTCTGATCAATATAACTCTTTTTATAACTTTCCTCCACTTTGATTTTGCTTGATGATGTTTTTCTTTGTTGCTCGGTGTCTATATAATTCTTTAGCTCTTTCCTCAGCTTGTTGATCAGCATTGTATGAATTTTCTCTTCATCAGTTTCTCTTTAGCATCCTCTTTTCTCTTTCTCCCCACACTAATTCGTAATGAATTAATTTGTCTCTTAAATAGACATAATATCACCATTGTTAGGTTCTTGATCTTATTGATCTTGGCATAATCCACAATTCTTGCCAATCAGATTTAAAGAAAAACTCTTGTTTTATCTCGCTAAGATCTTCTTGCCAACTGGACAAATCAACTTTAAAACAATTACTTATCTTTGGCTTATCTTGTCGATGAAAACAATGATAACTACCAGTTAACTCTATATTTAGCTCTACCAACTATATATTTTGTCATTTGTGAACTCAAGTTATTTTCGGTTTAAACTCTCTGATAGCATCGGTCAACACTCTAGTTCTCCTCAAGCTTCTCTGTCAATCTACACTATGTTTTTGGCAGTCAAGTTTGCTTGTGGTTCTTCTCATCGGTAATGCTTGTTAGTTTTCTTGCTCGGGCATCATTGTAACTTGACTGTCGGTGATCTCTATCCACCGGGTTCCACTGACCTTCAGTGTTTGTATTCGTAATGTGAATGCTTGTCTTTTATGCATTAAAAAAAGCATAATATTTTTTTCTCTAATCCTCTAAAGTCTTTGCCACTTTGATTATAACTGATTAGATTATATCAAGTTGACATCAATGATAATATAATCCATCAACTGATTTAATGACTTGTATTATCCTTCTGCATTTTTTTTATCAACTTAACATCTTCAAACATTCAATCAGTTACATGTCATCATTCTGTTCACCTTTTCCATGTTCACTATCAAATAAAGTCCACACATGTGATATGTTTACATTATGATGATGTCACAATAATATATAAAATGGTCTAGATTATTTGAATTGTGTCATACCTCCATCTAGAAAAAACATAATATTTATCAATTTGTATGCCCCTTTATTTCAAATTTGCAAAAACATTCTTAAAGCAATGTTCTATATAATGAATATCACACTCTTTATCATCACTTATATAATAGTGATATTCCTTCTTTATGACCTATACTTCAAATGTTCTCTGAACACAATCCAAATCTAGATGTATGTGTTTATAACACACATGTACCATAATAGTAATCTTTTCTTGTTAGAATATCTAATCTTTACTTGTATTATTTATTTATTTAGGAGATTCCTAGGGAATCCCTAATGTATGTATTTTGTCCTCTATTCCAAGTGGGAGGATAACTCATTTTATGTAATTCCTTTAATAAGGAAATTAGTTTATTATTCCTTAGAAGGATATTGCAACTTGTCTCACAAACTTATGAATGGGGGCATTCATAGACTTGGGAGTTACATTCGAACTCCTCTCTCACATCTCTATTTAAGAGATGCTCCTCTCTCATTTATTTGGATGGAGTTATTTTAATGTACATTATTCTCTCTTCCTCTCTCTCTTTCCTCTCTTTAGGTTATGGCCTCATTCATAATATCATAAAGGGGTTTTTATTTTCTTTTCCCCTTATTAAATATCTTGTCTTCTTTGTCTTTGACTCTTTTGATGATTACTCTTGGATTTGGTTTTCTCATGGTAACATTTCTCCATTACCTAGCTCTCTTGGACTGTTTAAGTTCATTTCCTCTTCCATTATTATTTCTTACATGATATTAGAGCAGGTTACTAATCTTTTTTTTGAAGAAAGGTGTCAGAGGTGACCATTCAAGGAGCACTCTTTATTTGGAGATTTGTATCTAATATGTTGTTTTGCAGATCCAATATTTGTTTACAATATTTGAGTTTGAAAAGAAGCTTGAGTCCCATTTCATAAATCATCCATGTTTTGTTAACATTTGTGATTGCAGGATTTTATTGGATCTATTTTAAGTTTTTTGTTTAACCCTCTGTGGATGGCTTGCCGCCAAAGAGTAGAGTTGAATTTTTTGGTTTGGACGGTTCACCGCCAAACCCATTGCATATTTCTTACTAAGTTGATATATTAGTTTCCAATCTGAATTTATCTTGAAATTTTGTAGTTGTATCCTCTGTCAGGAAACCAAAAGGCTCAATTTTTTTATTATTTGTAGGTTTTATCAAATATAACTTCATTTTTCAGAAAAATCTCTTGCTAGCTTATTTTTGTCTCAGAGTTTATCCAATCTCTAACATTTTATCTACATGTTTCTCCTCATCATTTTTAATATATATAATCTCTTTGTTAATATCTCTTTGTCTGCGGTTTCTTGGAATATATCTCCTTCTCTTTGCATTCAATATTGTGGATATATAGCGAATCTTAAGAAATCGCAATCTAGGTTTTGTGTAGAACCCTCCAATTTAGCTGTCACATGAGAATTTTTCCAACATTCGCCCACATTTGAAATAAATGCATGGTTCTTTACTAATATTTCTTCTATATTTGCAAGCATACATTGGTCATTATTCATTTCTCATTTATCTCTGGAGGCTCATATCTCTAGTTCTTTCATAAATTTTATTAAAAATTTCATCTAATCTACTTGTTCACAGGGTTATACATGTCTATTTGTTGTTGATATTGTCATCGACACAAAAATCATATATATAAATCTAATTATTGTTTATTATACACATCTCTATTTTTTATCTCAAATTTTTGTTATAATCTCTAACTGCGTTATAAATTTTATCTCTCTTCTACAGGATCATACATTGGTTATATCTTGATTTTTATTAATATCTCTATCTCTTATATCTCTAGTTTTCCTTTTATATATTGTTGTCCTGTTCTGGAAGCTTCATCTCTCCTCCATCAATCACATTGTAATTCATCCTCCTTGGCATTTTTTTTCAGCAATCCTCCTTCATTCAAACTAGCTTGGCAGGGCATTCAAACCATTTTTTGGTGTTGGTCTTCCTCTCACCTCTAGCAGCATGCAACTCCCAATTTTTTATCCATCACACAACACTTCTCTTTTTTTACAAGCCTTCTTCTTTTTATTCACCTATCCTTGATTTTCTCCTCACTCCATGCAGCTCAACTCCTTCTTCACTACATTTGTTGGCAATTTGACACTCAAGATGTATATGGCCTATTTTGTGTTGTCATTATGGCAAAAAGTCATATGAAGTTTTGGCAGTAAACTTTGAAGATCAAAATTGGCTAAGTATAGAAAATAGAGCACTAAAGAGATATACAGTTGATCAGAGCACCAACACACATGTGTATGATCAAGTCAGACTATTCGTGTTCATACCTAAGCTCTATGATATGTTTTTGTGTTTACCCTATACACATATGGTACAGAATGACAGTACAGAGAAGTTACAGGAAGATTAAGTGCCAGTAATAGTTTAGTAAAAAGAGTATGAAGCCGACCTTAGATTTTGGATTAGCGTATAATATTTTGTTTTGTAAAGTCTATGTGCCTATTGTAATAAGTTTTTAATTATGTCTTAAACATTCATGTAAAAAAACTTAAGCCAAATTGTTTGGAAGCATTGTGTATGTTGTTTTTGGGCTAACTAAGGTCTTATTTTTAGTCACGTCTATTCAGTCATGTATATATACTAGACATGCACTTTTGTATTAAGAGTGTTGATGAAAAAGAAGTAGAGAAGATATTCAGCAGAAGAAGATAAGGAAATCAATATGAAGTAGAAGTCTTCAAGAGATCAAAGGATCAGTGCATAAATGAAACTGATCAGACAATAGTGTCATTACAACAGTTCATCTTTTGATATAGTATATATCTATCACCTGAAGGTTGTAGCCTTCATCTTATTGAGCAGTGAGCTCTGGCAGTGAGCCAACCACCTTTAACAGGGTCTTTTTAAAGACTCCTAATAGGGTCATTGTAATTTCATTGTAAAGATTGCTCCTAACAAGGAAAATGAACTCTAATAGGTTCATTAAGCTAGAACAATCATTTGTTGGTACTAAATCCCACCAAGGTTTTGCTTTGATCAAGCTTTCCCCATAATCATATCTTGTGTTATGAGTTATTGTGTTATGCTTCAATTGTTATTTATTTGAGTTAAGTTTTAAATTGTTGAAATAAAGATAAAGTAACAAACACTGATTCACCCCCACCCCCTCTCAATGTTTCTAACAATTGGTATCAAAGCTCTGGTCCTCTGAAAGAAAGTTTAACCAGTTGAGGAGATCATGGATTCAACAACAAAGAAACATTTGAAAAAGAATATTGAAGCAGCCCTTGATGATGTTGATAGATATGAAAAATAAAATGAAGAAATTAAAATAAAATTTGATGGCTCCCAAATGCTTATAAAAAAAACAAGGAAATATCTGAAAGATTTCTGTACAAATGATTTGGGAAAAATGGTCAAAAATCTAAATGAAGAGAACATGTCTTTGAAAGATAAGATTGAAGATCTGAATGAATAGCTTACAGATAGCCTAACAGCTATTGGAGAAAAGACCAAATAAAGAAAACAATTAGATGATGAACTTATGCAAGAAAATATGAAGATCTTAGAGTTGGAAACATCAATAAAAAGATTGAATCTGAATTAACAGAAACAAAAGAGAAAATTGAGAAATTACACACAAGTTTTGATCTAATTCAATCTCAACTTTATGTATAGAAGCTAAAAGGTGATACTACTGGTCTTAGATATAGTCCAGATCAAATTGAAACCAATTAAATGAAAGAAAGAAAGAAAGAAAGAAAGAAAGAAACCACAACAAGAATCCACATAAACAAAGAAAAGTGACATTCTTGCAGAGGATAATACAGAACCTCCTAAAAATGAACACAAGCTAGTTAACCAAACTTTTTATTCTTGTAACAAGCATGAACACTTAGAAAGAGATTGTAAAGAGGTAATACCTTTCAATGGCTATTGCTACTCTGATAATAAATTTGGTCATGGGGCTATTCATTGCAGAACAAGTCAAAGAAATTAGTCACAGCACAATCAATGAAATCTAAATCAACACAATCAGATAAATAAACCTCAGAGAAACTATTAGAACATTACATGTCAGATATGTAATTATAATGGACACACAGCCAAGCAGTGCGACATGATAAACAATATCAATAAACCTCCAATCATCTGTCACTCATGCAACAAAGCAGGACATATCTTAAGGTTTTGTAGGTCAAGAACTCAAAAACAAGAAAAACCTAAAAAATCATTATTTGAAGAATCTGGTGAAGTCAAGTTTGTAAAAGCTACAGAAGATTCAGGTAAAATATGGGTTGAAGTAAAGAAAGATAATGATGAGAACAAGGTAGTAGATGCATCCATAGTGGACGCACCTTCTACTTTTGGTTAGATGACCCTCATGGTCTTAGGGGGAGCTATTCTAGCTCTGAACCCCTGAGTGGCTCATATACTCACCTCTGAGTATGCACCTATAGATTCATGTATTTTTTGATGAATTGAGAAAGTATGCATGGATGCATAGCTTCAACTTGGATAGAAGCAAATATTGAAATTCTCCATGTAAACCACATTACAGAAACAAGCATTAAATGCAGTAACTTTTATATAAGTTAGTAAAGATATCTATCATCTTCACTTTTGCATTCAAGAT
The DNA here is from genome assembly GCA_018584345.1 of Thuja plicata. Lineage (NCBI taxonomy): Eukaryota > Viridiplantae > Streptophyta > Pinopsida > Cupressales > Cupressaceae > Thuja > Thuja plicata. Next base: position 1,604,105 of record MU226278.1, on the reverse strand, counting down.
TGAGCATTCAGAGAGCATAGGAGATTTCAGCATCAAAGAATCAACAGATAATTGTTGGTTGGTTAGCATGGAAAATCAAAGTTGAAACAGAACCCTAGAAAACACATCATTTCAAAATCTATGGAAACCCTACTTAAGCAAGTAACAAGTAAGTAATGGCTAATCCTACAGTGTTTGACATCTATGAGAAGAAGAGATATGTATTTAAAAATCATCCATTCAAGTCTATACCAGATGATGTGGAAGGGGATTCTCCAAGACTCTACTAGAAGTCGTACATGTAGAGGACATTCATGCATACATGTATTGTAAGAAGGAAACTGTTGGGGATAACAAAATAACAACTCTTATGGCATCAATGATGAAACCAAATTATTCATTCAAGGATGAATACGTGCATCTCACTTATAACCCTATCTTTGAGTATTCAAACTAGCATGAGTTCTATGAACCAGAATGGGTTAAAATCCTACTTAGTAGGATACATGATGATCTATATTGGATTGGTGAAGTTCCTATCTGCATTACTGCTGATCTTATTCACGAGATGACCGGACTCCCTAAGGTTGGACAAGTTCTTCCCAGTGGTAAAGATGTAAAGAAACAGGTTGAACATGCTTGTTAATCTAGAAATGATAGGTGTGAGATGACTGTCGATCCCATTGTGAAAGAAGACATCAAAATCCTCACCATGTTACTTGGTTACAAGTTCCAACACGCAAGCAGACTGAATATTGTGTCCACAACTACTATTCTAGCAGCGATAAGGATGGAAAATGATAACACTTAGTATAATCTCTATGAGATATTGTGCTCACAACTAATTGAAAACATTAGAGCTATCAAGTATGACAACAACAAAATATTCAGATTTGGCTTTTTGATTATCTACCTATACTTCCGCATTGTTGGTAAAGTCTCTAAACTTTACCTAGGCATGAGTAAACCTACTATGTCCCAAATTTCACTAAAGGCTACATCAGATAGTAGTGTAAAAGAGTCTACGGACATGGAGATCAAAACATTTAGGATCAACATGCAGAAGAGGTTTAGAATATCAGAAAAGATAGTTTAAAAGTACAAAGACACCATATGTTTCATGGTGGAAACTAACTATTCTTGCATGTAAGCAGTTGAGCCAAGAACCAAATGGATTCACCCACTTGGTTATGAAGTTGAAGAACATGTGTTGGAAGGATATGCACAAGTTCTTTTGTCTACGCCCAAAGATCCAAATGAGCCAAGATGGGGCACATACAAAAAGAAGACAAATCAAGTTGATTATGTCTTATACAGTGCAGATAATAAAATAAAGGGATCAAGGATTACATCTAACATATGAAAGGTTCACGAGGTCATACAAGAAGACCTATACAAAGCTAGGGAAGCTAAAATTGTAAGAGAGCTTAAACAATCCCCTGCATAAGTGAAAATAAAAAAATCTGATGATATCCCCAAGAAGAAGAAGAAATTTGATGAAGGAACATCTGCCCCATCAACTACTATTGATTTGGAATCCTCTCCACCATCACTACCAAGAAAGTTGACCAGAAGAAGGAAGCAAGTTCCCACAGGTCACCCATCCTCAAGGACAACAAGGAGAAAAGTAAAGAACACTCAAGCCCCTCCTAAAGTAGGATTCAGACCTAGTCTGATAGTCTTAAGGAACATAATTGTTAATGAAGGAAGACTAGACTCTACTAAAAATGTCTATGACAAGTACCAAGAGATAGATAAATCAGAAATTCATTCTATGATTATCTCTCATATGATAAAGTTTAAAAGGCCAGTATTGGAACTCAAGACAGTCATACAAGACAAAGTATGGAACATACTAGACCTATTGAAAATACAAGAAATAGAGAAAGATATGAGGATTAGAGAAGAAACATTAGACAATCTTCTCCCTATTTTCTCATATGATGAGAAACAAATACTATTAGATTTGGTAAAACTTCATCTCAGAAATAGAACAAGAACTCTTCATATTGTGAACAAAGAGTATGAACTGGTTGGTGAAGAGACTCAGAAAGCATTTGAGCAAGTATTTTTGGATAGAGACATGTATCAATCAATGATGCCTATAGCTAAAGTGACTCCAGTCCCTCCCAAACAAGATAAAGAACTAGTGACTCCAAATGTGCCTATGACGGGTCCAAAGGATTCAACGCCCACAGTTTCATCACCTTCTAATGTAGCCAAAGATTTAGATGAAACCATTGTGATCAATGATGTTAAGATATCCATGACAGATTAAGATAATGACATGGACAAATTTTAAAATTCATTTGTCAACATTGTAGAGACATAGAAGGTATGCACTGATAATACTTCCTTACAACAAGATAAAGCTCCTCCTAAAGATTCAAAAGATCTGAATAATGAAGAAGATAATCAATCTAATGAACCATCCATTATGCAGATCCTAGTAAAAAGAGAATATATGGATACTAGTCAAAATGCTATATTCAGTCCATGTATTCAACCATAAACATCATTGTTGTCAAGTTTAACCCCTGACTCGGCAAGCCTAGATGCATGGGGAGAAGAAGATTTGATCAAGATCAGTGTATTAGCCATGGAGAAAGCCAAAGAGAAACAAGTGATGAGAAACCCTCTTTTTCTAGATTCAGGGAACATTTTGAATGACTTAGTGCCAGCAAATAAGAAAGTGGCTAAAATTTAGTCAGTTGATGATGTTGACAGTATCTTAACATGCTTCAAAGCACACTTCACAATTTTAGTAGACTCAGATACTAGAACTGCAAAGGAAAATTTCAAAAAGGAAAGATTGGATGAATTGGTAAAGAAATTCTCTTTAGAGATCAACTCATTGAATATTGGTCAGACAATTCTGAAAGAGTTAGCATCAAAAGGAAGGAAAGTAATAGAAAATTGCATGGACAGAGGAAAATTCACTTTTGAGCACATCAAGAAGATTGAGGAGGCAGATAGCTTGGTTGATAAAATAAAGAAATTAGTTGAAACATCATCCCAAGATATCAATATCTAAAACAATATCTATCAAGGGTAGATAGACAAGATTGAAAAAGATAAGATGGAGATTAGCAAGATAAGGATCAGGCAGACCCAACTGAGAAATGCACTTGTGCCCTCCTTAGCTATTTTGAATGAGAACATCAAAGAGATAGATGCAACCATTGTCACATATGATCAAGGACCCTGCATTGATCTGAGAAAGATGGATAAGCTTAAATATTCCTTATGCACCCATCTTCAGACAGTTGATGCACTGAAAGCATTTTGGCAGCAAGAGATCAATACTTTTTAGACTGTGTATCAAGATGTGTACTCCGAGTAAGTACCTAGAGACTTACAATTTTGACACCTTTTTCATTAGTATCAAAGGGGGAGTAATGTATGTATATAAGGAGTATGTTATATAGCCAAAGTTATAATATACAGTTTTTTTTGTTAAGTCAAAGCTTAAGAAACTTGGCCACATTCCTTTTTTGCCATTAATGACAAAGGGGGTGATTGTTGGCAAGTTGACACTCAGGATGTATATGGCCTATTTTGTGTTTTCATTATGGTAACAAAGTCATATGAAGTTTTGACACTAAACATTGAAGATCAAAATTGGCTAAGTACAGAAAATAGAGCAGTACAGAGATACACAGTTGATCACAGCACTAGTGCACATGCGTACGATCAAGTCTGATTATGCACATTCATACCTAAGCTCTATGATATGTTTTTGTCTTTACCCCATACACACATGGTTAAGAATGACAGTATGGAGAAGTTATAGGAAGATTAAGTGCCACTAATAGTTTAGAAAATAGAGTATGGAGCCGACCTCAAATTTTGGATTAGTGTGTAATATTTTTTTTTGTAAAGGCTATGTGCCTATTGTAATAAGTTTGTAATTATGTCTTAAACATTCATTTAAACACGCTTAAGCCAATTTGTTTGGAAGCGTTGTGTATGTTGTTTTTGGGCCAACTAAGGTCTTATTTTTAGTCGTGTCTATTTAGGCATGTATATATACTAGACATGCACTTTTGTATTAAGAGTGTCGATGAAAAAGAAGTAGAGAAGATATTTAGGAGAACAAGATAAGAAAATTATTATGAAGTAGAAGTCTTCAAGAGATCATAGCATGAGCGCATAAAAAAAGCTGATTAGACAATAGTGTCATTACAGTAGTTCATCTTTTGATATAGTGTATATCTATCACCTGAAGGTTGTAGCCTTCATCTTATTGAGCAGTGAGCTCTGGAAATGAGCCAACCACCTTTAACATGGTTTTTGTAAAGACTCCTAATAGGGTCATTGTACTTGCATTATAAAGACTGCTCCTAACAGGGAAAAGGAGCTCTAATATGTTCATTAAACTAGTACAATCATTTGTGGGTACTAATTCCCACCGGGTTATCCTCTGATCAAGGTTTCCCTATAATTATATCTTGTGTTATGAGTTATTGTGTTATGTTTCAATTGTTATTTATTTGAGTTAAGTTTCAAATTGTTGAAATAAAGATAAAGTAACAAACACTGATTCAACCCCCTCTCAGTGTTTCTATAAGGATTCCTTTTCTTGTTTTTTTATTTCTAACAGTATCCATTGTTTTTTCCTCTCTCATTGCATACTTTCATAGTGTAGCTCTTCGTCTCCCTTGCGCAGCATAGTATCTTTCCACGCTGCTTCTTTTCCCTACCTCTCATTGCATTTTACTTCCTTGAAATCATTCATTATGGTCCTTGGCTACGGTCTCCCTAGGAGCATTTTTCTTGCTTTGTCATTGATTGAGGTTCATTTATGTCGAATATGTTTCATTTCTTTATTCATGTAGGATCTAATCATTTTCCTTATAACATTTTTATAATAATTGTAGTTAGTTATAATATTTTATTATTATATAATTACAGTTTATTATGACCATTTTATTATTATAACATCGTATAATTATATCATTTTCATTTAAACACTTTTCCAGTATGATTAAAGTTGCAGATTATCATTGCTACATTTGTCTAGTTTAGACAATAGTATTTTTATTCCCTAGATAGCAGTAGATAAGTTTCAATTTTGGCTCTTTCCATTAGTCTCTACTTTTTTATTCTTCAATTACATTCTGCAGCTGGTTATGGTATATCTCTAACCCATTAGCTGTTTTTTTTTAATATTTGGGTTGACTGATTATGTGGTTGAATCATTTAATATTATTATTTATTTACTTAATTCATTGCTACATTTCTTATTACTTATTATCTCAATCTTTTAATTTCTTAATACATTTAAAAAGAAAATAATTTGTTTAAATCATTTAATCCTTGTTTCTAATCTTTGTTTTTTAATTATTTATGTCATTTTCATATATATTTTCTTGATGGAATCTTTTTAACATTAAAACATTGTTGTTATTAAATTTTTTATACACTAATTCAAGATTTATTTTAATGTTAATCACTTCTATTTTATTATTTTAAACATTTAACAAAAAAGTTTAAACTTGAAACAAAATTTTCTAATTAATATTGTTTAATATTGTTTTAACCTAATTTACATTTTATCTATATAAACATATTCCAACTGCTATTTTTCAAATTTGGTGCTCTAAAAATTTGTTCTCTCATTTAAACAAAAGTTTAAAATATTTTTAATTTTTAAATTAGTTGCAAATTAACTGATAAAAGTTACATTAAATTCTACTTTTGGGTTTATTTTACTTTCTAGTTCATGGAATATTCATTTTTATAGAATGCTTGACATGCAAGAAAAAAATGTGCAACTCCTTCAAGATGACATGGATGACAAAATTGAACCCCCTTTTGGAGTTCTCCAAACTACAAAGGCGATGTCGATGTACTCATTCCACCTTATGAAATGGGTCTTCAAGGAAATAAAAATCCTCCATCTCATATTTCATTCCCTCTCTTCTAGAGTTGATCTTCTTCAAGGAAATTAGTATTCTGGGTCGGTCGGGATTGATGGTAATTAGGACAAAGAGGAGAAGAATAATATGAAGAATTTGTAGCATAGATTTGACATCCTGGAGAACACTCTGAAGAAGCACATGAAGGATAATAACATTTTATGGGTTCTTCTATGGAGTGCTTTAACACCATCAAATTGGAGTTGGATGCTAGGTCTCCTACCATGAAGATTGAGGATGATAAAGATGAAAAGGAGGATGTTGGTCGAAGCAAGCAAACACATCCTGCTAAAAAGTAGAAAATCAAAGACATGATCTTGGAAATCTCAAACGTCAACACTATTATCAACAAGGTGTCTGAGGCTAAGAAGGAAGCGGAGGGCACTCTTCTGGAATTTGCCTAGGTCCTGCTATTTCCTTGCTTTTTTGCTGGATCAATTTTTGGTTTTTAGTTTCTAGGTTGTTTGGCTAGTTTCTAGTTTTTGTCTCTGGTTTATTGTGTTGGTCCTGGGTTTCGTGGGCTAGGCTTCAGTCCCATTTCAATTTAGTGGAATTATTTCTTATTTATTTTTTGTAATGGTTGCAAGGGGTTTCAGGTCCCCATAAAACCTATTTTTACTAACAATCAAAAACATATAGATTCTTGTATTTCCATTTATTTTGTCTCTTTATGACAACTTTAATCCCATAAATTAAATTAAATAATTCAAATTACCATTCTTGGAAGATGCAAAAGGATAAAAGACGGTCATGTAACTAATAATTTTTTTAAAAAGATAAAAGATAAAAGGCCCATGAATCAAAATCATCAACCTTCTAATTCTAAGGAGGATAATTGTAATCAATCCTGTCACACATTTACAATTTGTCATAATGTTACTAACCCATTTTAGTGGCATGGTGGATCTTCAAGGGGTAGTTATCTCTTTAGTATTTTAAATTGTTACCTTATGTCCTTAATATTTCTTAGTTTTAATTTATTCAAGTAATCATACAACATTGCCTTCTTTGAATTATTTCATTATTTAGCATTAATTTCTCTCAGATTTTAAATGATCTATTATTGCATATTTTATGAGATCCTTTTGATCAACTTGTTCCATTTGTAAGGTTTGTAGAGATGCACTTAATTTAGTTGATATTTATCAATTTTTTCCATTTGTAAGTTGCACTAGGATGTACTTACTTCAGTTGATGTTCATCAACTTCTTCCATTTGTAAGTTGCATTGGGATGGAGTTACTTCAGTTGATATTGATCAAATTGTTCCATTTGTAAGTTGCACTAGGATGCACTTACTTTAGTTGATGTTTATCAACTCGTTCCATTTGTAAGTTGCACTAGGATGCACTTACTTCAGTTGATATTTATCAACTTGTTCCATTTGTAAGTTTCCCTGGGATCCACTTACTTCAGTTGAAATTTATCAACTTATTTCATTTGTAAGTTGCATTGGGATGCACTTACTATAGTTTATGTTTATCAACTTTTTCCATTTTTAAGTTGCACTAGGATGCACTTGCTTCAGTTGATGTTTATAAACTTGTTCCATTTGTAAGTTGCATTAGATGCATTTACATAATTTGGTGTTTATCAAATTGTTCCATTGCTTGTTTTTCTCTTGGTGAGGATGATTCTTTATTATATTCCTTAGTGAGAGGATAGTTCTTTATTATGTTCCTCAATGAGAGGATGATTCTTCATGTGTTTCCCTAGAGTTTCACATTTTCTTGAAGGCAATATTTTATTACTTCTCATAATCTTGTCTTATGATTCACCATGGTAAACATGCTTGGAAAATCAGGATCTTGCACTTGAGTCACATTTTCTTCTAATTTCTCTTTTCCTCTCTCATATTTATTTGATAAATATACTAATGAGATAATGCAACAAATTTTTTATTTCTTATATTGTGAGTTATGTAGGTGGTGGTGCTATAGCCCATTCTCTTGCAGTGATATAACTCATTAGTAGACTATCTAACGATGTTGATTCATGTTTCATTAGTTGACATTGTCTATTGTCATTTTTTTATTAGTATATTTCTTTCATGGGAGCATTAATAAATACTTTCATACCTAACTTGTTCAATTTGGAAATTTGAGCATTTAGTTTATCTTGAAATCATGTTAGCTCCATTGCATTTTGGTGAACAAATTACATTTATCTTTAAACCTCTATCTCAGTCTACACAATTAATATTTCTTACAATTATCTTCTAATGTTATAAATTTTAAAAGTTATACTAACTTAAATATGAGATGAAATTCTACTGGTGGATAGTTGTCTTGTTTCTTGTTTTCTTGTACTATGTTTTAGGTGATCTATGAAGGCATATTAAAGACATCAATTCATTTCCACATGTCCTATGAATCACAAGACTACTTGCATATTTTCATATACTTCCACTTAAACACATTTAAAGGACTCATCTACTTCTCTTGGCACTACCAAATATTCATTTACATCACGTTTCTAGAAGGCCACTTACAAACTTGAACATAATACTATTTCTTCCTTATATTAAAGATCAATTTGTAGATTTTTGTAACAAATTGAGTTTAATACCCCTTGTTGTAAACAACCCAAGTAAACATTAAAGAGGGTGTTAGAATATATAATCTGTACTTGTATTATTTATTTATTTAGGAGACTCCTATGAAATCCCTACATGTATTTTTCCCTCTAGTCCAAGTGTGAGGAAAACTCATTTTATGTAATTCCTTTAATAAGGAAATTAATTTATTCCTCCTTAAGATGATATTGACACTTTTCACACACACTTATGAATGGTGGAATTCATAGACATGGGAGTTACATTCAAACTCGTTTCTCTCATCTCTATTAAAGAGATGCTCCTCTCTCATTTCTTTGGATGAAGTTATTGTGATCTCTCTCTCTCTCTCTCTCTCTCTCTCTCTCTCTCTCTCTCTCTCTCTCTCTCTCTCTCTCTCTCTCTCTCTCTCTCTCTATGGCCTCATTCATAATATCACAAAGGGTTTTTCCTTTTCTTTTCCCCTTACAAAATATCTTGTCTTATTTGTCTTTGGCTCTTTTGATGAATGATCTTCGATTTGGTATTCTCATGGTAACATTTCTCCCTTGCCTACCTCTCTTTCATTGTTTAAGTTCATTTTCTCTTCCATAATTATTTCTTACAACTCTTAAAAATAGCATTTTGATTGAAGGTCCTTTTGATGAACAAAGGAATAGTTTTCTTCAAAATCAACAACTGATCGAATAGTTCCAAGTGGGAAATTGTCTCTCAGTTTTTGGAATTCTTGTGTTTTCCACTTTGCAAAAAAAGTGTGATAAATGTAAGGTGGAATGAATCTTTTAAATTTCTCCATAAATATACAAATAGTTATCTCTTGTTCAACATATTCTAACCATGTGGATTCTTTCCTAGATTTTGTTTCATTCCTTACATATTTGTAACTCTTAAAATTTACCATTTACCATCTTTATCACATTAATGTCTTAATTTTTCAAAGGGAAAAGATCCAAATCAGCACATGTTTCACATATTTTTGGAAAAGATACAAAATTTTGGAAAACTTGATAGCGGAGATCAAATTTGATATGAAAATGAAAACAACAAGTTTCAAATACTCTTTTTCCTCACATCATATGGATTCAATCATTCAAAAAAATTTTGCCCGATCTTTATATTAGGATTTGAACTATAAAAATGACACATACATATCATGTTGCATTGTCTCCAACCAATGTTTTGTATGATGTTCATATTCATTATCTCTAATCATGTGTTTGATAACATCTCTATTTTTTATGAAGGATGGGTATTATCATTCCAAAATGATATGATCAAATTCCTGATTCCCTCCTCAATCCTATAAGAACAAGGCCCTCTACACATAATTTCCCAATTTCCTTCCAATGTTCTATCATCAAAAATAATTATCCTCTTAACATATATTAATTTTTTTTCCTAATACTAAAACCAATCTTAGATAAAGTGAAGATATTTGTCAGTTTCCTGTCATAGTGTTACCTACAATAGATTAAACATAAATCTTCTTTTAATGTCCTTATACTTATATTGAAATCACTTTACTATGGAGCTCAAACCTTTCCTAATATTTTAAATAAAATCACTTTTCATGTTATAAATTTTTCTCTTTTTTAATGTCGTGTCTACCCAACAATTTTAATGGATCTTGAAACTTTTTTGTGTGAGTATAATTGAAAGAAATTTGTCTTGTTCAAGTGTTTCAAGATAATCAATTTTAGCGATTATTTTCCTTTTTATCTTATTCATTAACCTATTCTTAGAGAGACTTAAGGGTTGAACATCACTAAGTGATCTCGATTTCTCCACATTCATTGTAAGTAAATGATTTAGATTTCTATAATAAATTCTTTTCTTTAGTGTTTGAGCTAGATTTATATGTTCATCCATACAAGGAGGAGCAAGTGATCCTGACCCTTCTCCAACTTGCATTAATTGAGCTTCCATAGGGAGTGATATTAACCCTTCTGAGACATCCATTTCTTTGACTTGGGTTCACCCTCTTGCCTAAGCTTCTCCTTCATCTTGAACTTATTAATTGCGAGCTACATGCAGAAAAATGAATCAAATTAGAAAAAATTAGAGAAAAGTAAAAACAGAGATGTATAAAACTCAAGCATGTGAAATTAGAGATTAATAAATTTTTTGGTTCTATAATAATATGCCAATTAATATTTGCAATTTTTTTGTTCTCTACCAAGTGACCTTTACCTTGCAGATTAACTTTTCCTTCCCTTCTTATTTCTCATCTTCGTTCTTCAAAAAAATGCCTTCAAAAAAATTACTAGAGGTAAATAAACATACATATATATTAAATTTCTTATGTTTCTATTAAAACACAATGAATTAAATGGATTTATGTTTGTCAATAAAAAGTAAAAGAAACTTTTATTTATACCCAAATGAAAAAGTTGTGACCAAAATAATAAAATTGGTCGACCTAGTTTGGGAAAACACACCTTGAAAAAAATATAGTGGTGTCCTTTCCACCATACTTTTTTCAGGAGTGTTCATGAAAATGGACCTTTGCACGAAGCCATTTTAATCCCTTCGTGCAAAGGGGTCTTCGTATGAATGAGCTAAACATATTTTTTTACAAAGGATGAAAGATTTTTGCCCTTTCGAGGTGTCAATCAAGGGACAAATAAGACAATCTTCTTAAATAAAAAACTCCATATTATGATACTTTGAATAATCTACACAATGACTATAATTTTAATATATATTGATTTCATTGTGACTTTCTATTTTTTTGTTTCATTAAACATATGTTGTTTGGCCATTTAGCAACTTCTCTTCAATGATTCAATAAAAATAGTAAATTAGGAAAAAAAACATTATGAAAAATATGTAGGAAATAGGTATTTATGTTATCTTTCTATAAGAAAAAGAAAAAAGAATTTTGATGTGTAGAGATCAAGTTAGAGTGATCTAAAAGAACCTATATCTAAATTATAGTTAATGTCAGTTCATAACTCAACAAAATATAAAATTTTAAACTAAATTAAATGAAACCAATTGAATCCCCTAGGTATTGATCTTACAAACCTAACCTTGAAATAATTTCATCATTGTCATTTTTTTAAAAATATTATGGGGATCTGAATGATTGTCACTCTTTATAAAAATGTTGATTTTTCATACAAACCACTTATCGAATGAGAAGGAAAAATGGATTCAAACTCTAGAAAAGAAATTCTAAACCTCATTTTTTTACATCATCTTCAAATTCTTAGTATTTTTTAAGCAATATGTGTCCGAAAGTGAAGTTTGTATTAAGAATGTTTGTTCTATGTCAAAGTTGGCAAAAAAGTGGGACATACTATTATGGGACCACCCAACATCTAATAATTTTTGAAGATAGATGATAAGAATCCATCTTGGCATAGAAATTCCTACGGGCTTGTTTGAGGACATGTGAATAATGAATCATAAACAAACCCTTTTGGTTGTTCCATATAAATCTCCTCCTCAAGGTCTCCATGAAGAAACACACTCTTCACATCCATCTGATGTACAACCCATCTAAGTGTTTCTCCTATATCAAGTGTGTATCTAATATAAGTCATATTAGCCACTAGTTTAAATGTTTATACATATTCAATTCCCACAACATGTGAAAGGGATTTTCCAACCAATCGTGCTTTGTATTTATCAATTAACCCATATGCTGCAAATTTACTTTGATATATCTTGCTACATCGAACTAAATTCCTTCCCTTAGAAAGTGAGGTCAAATCCCAAGTTTAATTTATAACTAAGGAATCATTTTCCTCTTCCATAGAAATATCCCACTCTAGTATACATGATGCCTCTCTAAATGTCTATGGAGAATAAACTAAAGGATAGAAGTCTTGTGGCCCCCTCAAAAATCTATCTAAATATGACTGTCATCTACTAAATTATGTATCCCAATATCTGACCACTATAGAGTGTGATGTATGGGTAACACAAATATATTTACCTCCAATGGAGTCCCTGAACTAGATCAAGATGTATCCTCATCACTAACATCATTTTAGGAACTAGAAGAAGAAGATTATTCTCTAAAACTTTGTTCTAAATAATCTGAATTATTAGTACTATAATCAATATTTGAAGAATCAACATCAAGTTGAGTAGTGTCAATTACAGTTTTAAGAGTTGTTTCTTAAAACTTAACACTTCCCCCAAAAAATAAATCATGTGTGGTAGGGTGGAGTACACATAACATTTTACAATGGATCTATATATCCCACAAAGAAGCAAGGTTGGGATAATGGATTCACAGCCTTACACTATATTTTTAGAGTTTGTGTCATAGATAGAGTCCCAAAGACTTTGAAATGCTCAGTTGTAGGTTTTAATCCTTTCAAAGATTCAAAGGGATTTATTCTGTTTAAGGATTTATAAGGAACTCTATTCTCAATGTAACATGTAAATTTTATTGCTTCAGCCTAGTATGATGGTGTTAGACACTTCAACTGAATCATACAATTTGTCATCTCTTTTAAAGATATGATTAACGTTCAGAAACACCATTTTTTTGAGGGGAATATGGAACCATGTTTTGCAAATCTATCCCTTCTTATATCCATTATTTCTCAAAATGATTTTTTATTTACTCTCTTCCCTTATCTGTTTGAATAATTTAGATGACTTTGCATGATTGCTTTTGAGATAGAGATTTGAAATCTCGAAAAGATTCAAATACTTCTATTTTTTCTTAATGAAGTGGACCCATCTAAATATTGAAAAATCATCAATGAAAGTGAGAACATATCTTGATTTTTTAAAATACCGTTGGGGAAAAGCCAAACATCACTATGAACAAATTCTAAGACTTGTTTTGCCCTCCATCATTTTCCTTTGTCAAATTTTTCTTCTGGATATTTTCAAAGTGAACAACCTTCAAAAATTCCTTTGGAAAAAGTAACCTTTAGTAAAAAATTAACCATTTTCACTGGCATAGTTGTTCAATATAGAAGTACTTAAGGTGGCCAAACTACTCATACCATAGTTTACTAAATTCATCTAAACGAGTTAGTAGTTCCTTTGGATAAAATATTTTGCAAATTTGGAGAACGTATACAATTTGGATTGACGATGTGCCTCCCCTATAGCTACCAAAGTTTTTCTTTGTACATCTTTTATCTCAACTAAAGTTTGAGTTAAATTAAGTCTCATGCCCTTTCCTAAGCGAGTATTTTGATACATCGAAAGAATATTAGTTGTGAGTGAAGGAAAACATAGAACATTATAAAATGTTCCACCTTAAACTTCAATAGTCCCTCTCCCTTTAAGAAATGTTAGATTAGCATCCCCTAAGGTGATTGAGGACATATTATACTTCTCTAAGGATGAAAGGACAACTTGTTGAGAGCCCATATGGCATGTAGCATTAGAATCTATAATCCATGATAGAGATGAAGATGATGTAGAAACTAAGGTCTTTCTTTGTCCTTTTTATTTTCTTGAGTTGCTGAAGATGTCTTACTTCAATTAGATAGCCCTATATTATCCTTCTTAATAATTTGTGTAATCTACTCAATTTGCTTCTTTAAGCATTGGTGTTCATCGTGCCTAGACTTTTTTACAATAGTAATAGTTAAATTTATTTTTAGTTGTTTTACTATGAGAGAAGTTATCACTTTTAGAGTTGTCAATTTTATCTTCTTTCTTCCTTTCTTTGTCCTTTTTATCTTTCTTCTACTTTCCTTTTCAAGTTGATTGTTTTCCATTTTCTGCAAGTAGGTCTTGAGGTTTAGTAGCCTTCAAAGTGCCCATTTCAATAAAAATTCATTACTCCCTTATAATATCAACAATAAATTTATCAAGTGAGGGTATAGTTGATGAACTTCGAAGAGATATTTTGTAGAATAGAAAGTAAACACAAAGATTGAATATTCAAGACGTACTTTAGAAAGAACAAAAATGACTGATTGGTTCTCTTTCTTGTCATTTCAACAATATTTTAATTTCAACTTTAAAGATTTAAATTTGATGAAAAAGTCCAATAAAGTTTGAAAACTTGAAGGACTAGGACCTAAGAGTTTATTTACTTTTAATATTAATTAATAAAAATGGGCCTTTGGTCTACTAGTTAATTTGAAAGTCTCTCAAAAACACCAACAAGGATCAAGACTTGGGGAGTGCAAGGCTCCAAAATCATAAGGGATGAGGCCAGAATTGTGTCATGGGAAAATTGGGTCGAATGATGTATAAAAGGGTCTACCAATGAGCATCACCCTTCATATTATAATTTCATGCTCAAAATTATTTTGGGCGACAAGTAATTAAAACATATAATTTTGCATACTAATTATATGTTTAACTTAATATAGCTTGTATATTACATCAATATCCTTGAAGTAATAACTATTATCCATTATTAATATGTTGTATAAGATTAAAGAAATAAAATAAATTGTTGATATATAGATCAAAGAAATATTTAATATAAATTTGACTTATATTTGACAATTAATATAATTAAAGTTCTAGAAAATTATATGAACGATCACAATACATACAAGGATAAATTATTGAAATATTATTCTTAGATGCGTATGATGTTTTAATCAACTAAAATAAGTAAGAAAAATAAAGATGTTTTCTAATTTAAAAGAAGAATCTTTATATTTTATTATTTATTACAATAACTTATTAAATTATAATAAATATTTATTTTTAAAATTAAAATATTATTCTAAATACTAGACTCATTGTAACATGATTCAACTTTTGTTCTAAGCATGAATAGAATAAAAAAAACAACTTTAATTTAATATATTTTTAATTAATAACAAAATAAACATAAAACTTATTATTTAATTCAATTATTCATGAATTGAAAAGTAGAGATTTTATTATATTTTTCAAAATATAATATATTTTAATAATATTAATATTTTCTAACAATAAAAATATTTTTGTGTTCTTGAGAATATGTTGTTTGGTCAACGTTAAAATCAAGAAAAAATAGAGTTACACTAATTTCCTTCAACATAAGCCAAAGCCAAAAATAAAACTCAATTATGTGTTACTATTAATGAAGATCCCTTTCATTTCTAATTCTTTATAGATGAGACAATATTAATCCTTCCTAATGAGGGGATTAACAACTATTTTAATATTTTATGTAACTTAAATTCATTTTACATATTTATTTAATCTTAAGAGGGCAATAAAACTCATCCATTTGAAAGGTCTCAAAATATATACATGATAGTACTAGGATGTGAAAGATGTACTTTAATGATTTTTTTCATATACGTGTATGCCATTATAATACTTTCATCCACCCCTATGGAGGAAAGTATTAGAAATCATATAAATTAAAGCTCATCTACACACATTCAATATAGTAGAATATGATGTATTTAAATTTAGACTAGGTGATATGTTGAGAAGAGTTAGATCCTGATCCTATAAATTTACTATTAGTACAAATCAAGTCTATTTATAATGAATTAACAAAATCTCTTTGATGAAGGCATACATGTAGTAGTTATGCGACATTATTTTCTAATGTAGTTAATATGTATTTTATTTAAAAACAAAAAATACAAAGTTTGACAAATTTTCTATTCAATTGATTCACAATTCAACCCATTAAGGAACTTTCTTGCAAACCCAATATAATAATCAAATTCAAGATTTATCACTGTACCTGATAACATAGATCATTTGATTTTTGAAACTGATTTACATATTGTTCATTTTGTTCAATAGTCCATATAATATAAAGACGAATTGAATCAAGTGAATGATACCATTAGAAGTTAAATTATTTAACTAAAAGGTAACAAACTAGCCAAAGGAATAATGAGCATGGAGATAATGTTCCTAAAAATGCATCCTAGAATAAAAGGAAATTTTCCACTAAGGAGTACAAAAGTATAGAGTCATTCTCAAGTGGGTGGCGTAGAAGATTCAGCTAAATTCCAAGATTGATTAAAAACCAAAGTACCATGTCAATTTATGAACCATCTTGGACTAAACTATGGCATCAGAATATGAATGGTTAAAAGGCTAATGAGAGGTTAATTAACCTAAAAATAAAACCAAATTATAAAATATAAATTAATTAAACTTATCAATTTTAAAATCATACATACATATGAAAATTAATCCTAATTCTCTAGTCTAACCAATGTTAAGAAAAAAAAAAAGATAATATAATCCCTTTATATATTTTCGATTATTAAATTATTCCTCCCTATAAATAACATGACCCGCTATCATCCATGAATCAAAATTCTTTAAACTGTGTCAAGATTAAATATTTTTTTTGTTCGATGGCCACTCTTACTACAATTTCCTTAGTAATGAAAGAGAAAGAAAATAAAAAATAACGTTCACAACTAGTGAGCACCATTTTGTTAAAAAGGATGCTTTTTAGTTTGTCTAATATTGGAGCTACCTGACAAAGACTAGTGGGCATTGACTCTACATACCTTATCAATAATAGCTTTTTTATTAGCCCTCGTGACCTAAATATTATTTCTTAAAATACAAAAATCATTTTAAAACAATCGAACAATGCATTTCAAAATCTCTCAGTAATACATCAAGGGGCATAGTAAATTGGGCAAGTCGAAGACTGATTTTTTTTAGTAATGTAGACTCATAAGATAAAGAGAGAGTACTTTTTAATCATCTTCTAACACCATGTACCAAATCCATATCAGATGGCTCCCATGATCTTGCTGATATTGTGCTATGGTCTTCTCGGGACAAATCCAATTTGTTCTTCACTAATCGAGAAGGGGAGTAATTTTTGTAATCTATTAGCTATAGTTTTAGTAAGTAATTTCTATATAGTACTACATAATGTAATCTGTCTGAAATCATTCAGTCTCTCTATCTTATCCTTCTTAGGTATTAATACTAAGAAGGTATTATTAATTTCTTTAAGAATACTACCAAAGTTTGTGACTCCTTCTAGGGCTTAAGTAACTTCATCGCCTATAAAGGGCGAACATTTCTAGGAGAAGCCAACTGGGAACCCATCTGGACTTAGTGACTTATCTAGGTTCATTTGCATAAGGGCACTTTCGACTTCATCTTTAATGAATCTAGTTATTATCTCTTTGTTTTGGCTCCAAGGTATTAGTTTAGGAATGTTCTTAATAATGTCCTTTTGGCCTTCTATATTAGAGACATCTTCATTATTGAGGAAAATCTCAAAATAGCTAAATGATTAAATTTAAGCTAGGGATGTACTCCATAGGCGGAATGCAAATGCCCCATTCCACATCTCACGTGTAAATCAAGATACAAGATGTTGGGGGCCTCTCAATTGTTGGTGCAGTAGAGAGTCACCCTACGAGGTTTGAGTCTTGGTTGTAGGAACTATAGGAAAGAAGCCCAACCATTTCACCAAAGGGTCGCCTCGAAGAATCTTTATATTTTCTTATTTATTACAAAAATTTATAAAATTATAACAGATATTTATTTTTTAAATTAAAATATTCTACTATATAATAGACTAATTGCGACATGCTTCTACTTTTGTCATAAGGATGAATAGAATTATTTTTTTAATATTTTAATTTATTTTTAATTACTAATAAAATAAGCATATAACATATTATTTAGTTCAATTATCCATAAACTAAAAAGTAGATTCTTTTATTGCAATTTTTGAAATATCAATATTTTCTAGCAATTTTTTTTTTTATGTCATTTAGAATATGCTATTTTCCCAATGTTAAAATACCAAAAATAATAATTACACTATCTTCCTTCAACATAAGCCAAAGCCAAAAATAAAACTCAATTATGTGTTACGGTTAAGGAAGAGCTCCTTCATTTATAATTCTTTATATATGAGACAATATCAATCCTTCATAATGAATGTATTAAAAATTGTTTGAATATTTTTTTTAAGAAGGATTCATTCTACCTATTTAATTGATCTTAAGGGAGTAATGAAACTCATCCATTTGAAAGGTCTCAAAATATATACAGGATAGTACTAGGATGTGAAAGATGTACTTTGATGGTAGACCAGTCATATACTTGTCTATCAAGACAATATTTTTCATCCACCCTTAAGGAGAAAAAGTATTACCAATCATATAAATTGTAATTTATCTACACACATTGAATGTAGTAAAATATCATGTATTTGAATTTAGACTAGTCAATATGTTGAGAAGAGTTAGATCATGATACAGTAAATTTAGTATTAGTATAAATCAAGTGTAGTTGTAAGGCATTAACAAAAACTCTTTGATGAAGGCATACAACTAGTAGCTATGCGACCTAATTGTTTTCTCATGTAATTAATATATGTTTTAATTAACCGAGAAATACAAAATTAGAAAACATTTCTATTCAATTTATTCATAATTCCACCCATTAAGGAACGTCCTTGCGAACCCAATATCATAATCAAATTCAACATTTATGTTATTGTACTTGATAGCATAGATCATTTGATTTTCGAAAGTGATGTACATATTGCTCATTTTGTACAATATTTCATATAACGCAATGAAGAATTGGCTGAAGTGAATGATGCCATTGGAAGTTAAATTCTTGAACTCAAAGGTGACAAACTAGCAAAAGGAATGATAGTATGGAGAGCTTGTTCCTAAAAATACATCCTAGAATAAAAAGAAAGTTTCCACTAACGAGTACAAAAGTATAGAGTCATTCTCAAGTGGGTAGAGTAGCCAAGTTAGCTAAATGCCAAGATTGATTAAAACCCAAAGTACCATCTCAATTTGTGAACCATTTTGGACTAGACAGTGGCATGAGAATATGAATCATTCAAAGGCCCAACAAATATAATGCAACACAAAATCAAACTCTACCGTATCGAACCTAATAAGACACATAAGCTAATAAGAGGTTACTCAACCTAAAAATAAAACTAAATTATAAAAACATAAATTAATGAAACATATCCGTTTTAAAAATACGTATCAAAATTCATGCTAATTCTCTAGTCCAATCAATGTTAAGAAAACAAATTAGATAATATAAAGCCTTTATAGATTGTAGATATTTAAATTATTCACCCCCTTAAATATCATGACCCGCTACCATCCATAAATTAAAATTCCTTAAACTGTGTCAAGATTAATAATTTTTTTACTTGATTGCGACTCTTACTATAATTGTCTTAATGAAAGAGAAGGCAAATAAAAAATAACGTTCACAACCAGTGGGGCACCGTTCCCTTAAAAAAGATGCTTTTTAGTCTGTCTACTATAGGAGCTAGCTGACAAAGACCAATGGGCATTGACTTTAGATACCTTATCAATAATATCTTGTTGATTAACCCGCCTGACCTAACTATTTTTTCTAATATTAGGCATATCGTTTTAAAACACTTGAACAATGCATTTCAGAAACTCTCAGCAATACATCAAGGGGCACAGTTAATTGGGCGACTAGAAGACCGATTTCGTGTAGTAATGGAGACTCATAAGATCAAGAGAGAGTGCTAGTTATTCATCTTCTAACACCATGCGCTGAAGCAATATCAGATGGCTCCTATGAGTTTCTTAATATTCTTCTATGGAGGTTGTAGAAATGGTGAGATTGTAGGTGTGAAATTGCATGTGAGAATTGTCATATATGATTGTCCAGAAGCAGGATTGCCTTAGAATTAAAGAGCAAACCTGTCTGCAGTGCACGAAAGAATTAAAGAGCAAGCCTGTCTGCAGTGGATCTGTCTGAAGATAACATTTGAGTTTGACGTGCAAAGTAAAATGACAACAAGATCATGAGAGCCCTCCGATATGGCTTCAACGCATGTTGTTAGAAGATGAATAACTAGTATTCTGTCTTAATCTTAAGAGTCTGCACTACTACACGAAATCAAGCTTCTAGTTGTCCAATTAACTGTGCCTCTAGATGTACTGTTATTTTCTACTCTAGAAACTTTTCCAGGTTTCATAATCAAAATCGCAGTTGCCTTGAGTATTTCAAGTATCTTCCTCAGGCATTAGTTTTTCTATTATCTCATCTTGTACTGAAGACCTTTCATGTGCTACAATGGAGAATAATAAAGAAACATTGTCTTCGATTGTTTCTGTTGCATTCGATTGTTGCTTTTGCTGACTCGTATATGACAGCTCTTTATAGTTGATGAAGTTCCTATTCACCAAATCAAATTCTGATATTAATGGATATCTCGGGTTAGACCATTAAATATAGATCTAACATCCTTTCATCTATGTGCATTGTAGAAAATTTCGAAATGAATCGTTGAAAAGGTAATCTTTAATTAACGGACGTGGATCTGATGCGTGTTTAAGAATATGCATCGGGTCGAACAAACAAGATTATTGTATATCCATTGAAGACTGACAATTCTGCTCCCTGTAACGTTTCTTAATTGTTTATAAAATTAGTTTAAACCTAAATAAATAGATAAGCTGTTTTTAAAATTTTTAATTTTTAATTTTTAAAAGATAATTTATTTTAACTATGATTAATCTTGTGCAATTTGATAATGATGCATTCTCAACTAGAATTTGTGTTCTTCTGGATGTAACTAAGATACTTCCTTCTATTTTGAAGATTAATTTTGTTCATGGCATTTGGACCAAAAATATTGTGGTAGACAGCGCATTAAGTTTTTTAAAATAAATACTACCTGGGCACTTTTCTAATGCTAGTAATCCTTCTGTTGAAACAATTGCGGTTTCCTCGGATCCGGTTTCAGACCCACATCTATGTGCATTCAGGATAACAACGCTAGACAACAGAGCCTGAATTGATGAATAATTCTGAGAGGGCTGTTCTGCTACATTCAGTAACTAATTTCCAGCTGCCTTAAAAACATCTTATTTTTCTTTTGGAAGCTCTTTATTTCAAGGAATGTAAGATCTCTTTGAAGGCTATTCACTGCCATCCTTCTCCGCTTCTTTGCTATGAATGGTAGTCCCCTTCAAGGAACATTTGTGTTAATGCGTCTGCCCTCATTTTGCCATTGTCTCCTCCTATTAAAATTCTTGACTTCATGGTTCCTACCCGTTTGAACGAAGTCAAGGATTTGAAAGAATCTTTTATAGAAGGGAAATTGGGTAATTTAATTGTTGAAGTCTTATATCATGTTTGCTTGGATATGGTTGATAAGATTGCAGCCCAAGTGGAAGCTGAATCCATGCCTTCAACGCTATCTTTGTCTCTTCCATCTATTTGCCAATCCCCTCTTCAGATATCTTCTACTTCAAATAAGAAAAATAAAGGAAGGGCAGATCGTCTAAGAATAAAAAAACTATGGAGCGTATTAAGGCAGGCCTCCAATTAACTACAGATGAGAAAATGCGGCCTTGGAGATCTTGCCGTTCCCATAAATATCCATGCGACTGATTTCTTGGAATGAAAGTTCCTAACAAGTGTCGCCTCATTAAGTCTCCGCTTGAGGCTTTGGGTGCTGACCTTATTCTTCTTCAAGAGACCAAATTTTCAGAACATGAAAGAGAGCAGCCTTTTAAATTACGGAAGCATTGGAATTATGTGGCTTCTCCATCTATTGGAGCTTTTGGGGGATTTGCCATTTTGTGAAACCCAAAAACAGTTTATATTATAAGAGTACCATCATCTGCTAATTGGCTTCAGGTGCTGGTCTTTCATTTCTTAGTTAAATTTCAGCTTCTAAATATATATGCTCCTAATTCAACCATTGGTAAAAACAGATTATGAGATGCCTTATCAGTTATTTTAGCTGTCCATAATCAGGAAGGGTTTATTCTTCGTGGGGACTTTAATGGTATCGTAACATTTCAAGATAAGTCGGGGTATCATCCCTCCTCTTCAAATGATTCAGGATTTTAAGGATTTTGTGACCAAAGATAACCTACGTGATTGCCTACTATCTAATGGTAAGATTAGTTGGGCAAACAAAAGAACGAACTTTCAGCATATAGCAGTTCGATTGGATCATTTTTTTGTCAACCCCATCTTATTAGCTTATAATAATAATATGTCGAAAACAGTGGAGATTTTGCCTTTAACGGGATGTGATCATTATCCCATTCAACTTCTTTGGGATGTATCAAATGTGGCCAAATCTCGTAGATCTTCATTCAGATTTGAACAAATGTGGCTTCGGGATCCAAGTTCCATTCCAATTCTAAGAGCTCACTAGCATAATTTGCCCCATATTGATGGTTCATGAATGTTCCAGCTTTGTAAAAACCTGCATCTGCTAAAAGCTTTCACGATGAAATGGAACTAAGAGTGTTTCAGAATCATTTTTGTAACCAAAGATGATCTTCTCTAGAACTTCAAACAAGTTAATGAAGATATCCTAGCTAATGGCATGAGTGAGATTACTAATAACCTTTAAAAGGAACTGCAGCGTTCTTTGCAGGAAATGCTTTGCAGAGAAGAAATTTATTGGCGCCAAAAATCAAGAGAGCTTTGGCTGCAAGATGGGGATAAGAACACGACATTTTTTCATATCTGAGCCAACGAAAAAGGTTCACAATATTTCAGATTAAGGACAGCTCTGGTACAATACTTGTAGACAAAACTAACATTAAAAATGAGGTAGTGTCCTACTCTACATTGCTTTCAATGAACAACTCATTATATACTTCCTCAAACACTAAAGTACAATCATTGTTGTCCAATATTCTTACTATTCTAGACCAGCAAGATGATATTATTTTTGAACAGAAAGATAATATGTTTCTCAGGAAGCCTTTCACATTGCAAGAGGTTAAAAAGGTGGTTTTCACCATGCATCTTGAAAAGCCTCCAGGCCCAGATGGACTTACTCTTATTTTCTATCAAAAGTGTTGGGACTTTATGGTTTTGATGTTTGGAGAGCTTTAGAAGAGTCGATTCACAGTGGTACTATGCTTAAACAATTCAATGTGACGAATATAGCTCGTATCCTTAAGATATTAAACCCGTCCACTTTTGCAGATTTTAGACCCATCTTTCTTTGTATGTTATTGTAAGAGATTTTTACACAAGAAATGCCTGTAAGGTTCGCACCACTCATCCCCAAACTCATTTCTCCCCAACAAGGAGGCTTTGTTCTAGGAAAGGAAACTGCGGAAGATACTACATTCCATTTCAACACATCAAGAAATGATCGTAAAGCTTGATATAAAGAAAGCTTAGAATAGGGTAAATTGGCAATTTTGTTTAAAGGTTCTTCAACCATTTGGTTTTTCCCAGAAATGGTGTGAATATATGCTTGCATGACTTTCAAGTGGTAAGTTTTCATTTATGGTGAAAATAATAAAGAAGGATTGTCTTCGATTGTTTCTGTTGCATTCCATTGTTTCTTATCCTGACTTGTGTTTGGCGGATCTTTGTAGTTGGTAAAGTTCCTATTCACCAAAATAAATTGTGACTCATTCCATTGTTTCTTACACTGACTTGTATTTGGCGGATCTTTATAGTTGGTAAAGTTCCTATTCACCAAAAGAAATTCTGATATTAATGGATATCTCGGGTTATACCATTAAATATAGATCGAACATCCTTTCATCTATGTGCATTGTAGAAAGTCTCGAAATGAGTCGGTTAAAAGGTAATCTTTAATCATCGGACGTGGATCTGAGGCGTGTTTCAGAATATGCATGGACTCGAACAAAGGAAGATTATTGTATATCAATTGAAAATTGACATTTCTGCTCCTTGTAACGTTTAATAATTGTTTATAAAACTAGCAATCGCACCATAGGGTGCAATAGGTACGCCGAAGAAAATTATAGTGATTTGTTATTTTTGATAAATTCTTATATAATTCAATTTAAATCATGCTTGTTTTGATGATGGCGAAAATGAGTATAACAATGGAAACTAATGATTTTGAGAAGTAAGATAACATTACATAGTTATTTGAATAGTTTTCCATTTAAAATTGTGATTGTAAAGTAATTGGTATATCTTGTTATTAGTGTGAAGCACAGTTGTGATATACATAGTTGATTATGTTTTGTGAATGAAGAAAAATCTAAAATTGTGTAGCAGCAGATTTTTTTTTTTTTTTTTTTTCTAATTTCTTCGCAAAAATATATGTTATGAATGGATGAGTATCGAAATGATGCTGAAATAATGATATAGTGTTAGGTGTAATAGAGTAAGGTAGAAAATGCATTTGTCAAGCACCATAAGTCTGTTGAATTGTTTGAATATAAGCACTTTAGCTTGAGAACAGGCTAAAAATGACCTTTTAGAGCATGTAATTTCGTGAGCCTATAAAAATCAAGTTAAAACAACTATTTGAGATTATAGAAGTTTTCTTAATGTGGTATATAATGATCGATTCAAACAACAAAAGGCCATGATCTTAAGACCTTACCTTGCTATCTGAGCATTTGGTTTTGTCTTTTCAGCTATTTCATTGACGTGTATGAAGTTGTTCCTATGGCCAAACATCTTCAATTATATTCTAATTAATCATCAATCTAATTTGAACTTTTTAATCCTTCATTGTTTCGAATACTAAAATTGAAATAGTCATACATGTCATTTTGTGAGGATGAAAGAACTCCATAACCTCCTTGTTAGGAAGATATGAGTGTCCATTGTGAGAAACCTTTCTATGAAAATAACCCTTACTGGCATTTGGTTATGTAGGCCAAAACAAAAACCTCAGAACAATATTTCCACTATCATGAAAGTATAATGCAAGGGTGCCTTAAATGTTTGGCAGCATAGATAACAAACACCATCTAATGAAAAGGAAATATTAATACAATATTGGAGGACAACAGGAACTTAGTGATGGAGACGATGCAAAGAGCAGCATAATAACCGCGGGAAGTTGGTGAATGAGAAACAAAGTTGAGAAATTAATATATTAATATCAATAAAATCTCATTTTCATAACAAATGATTAATACTAAAAATGTGAAGGCATAGAAAAGTAGTTGAAGTCATTCTTAGAAGGTTTTTTAAGAGAAGGGAGAAATACATGCATTAATTGACATAGTTTGTCAAGCTTCAAAACTGAGCAATAAAAATATCGAGAGTAGATCATAGAAATCAATTGGAGTTGGAAGACACTTGGAAGGCTTGGATTTCTCTAGCAGATGTTAATTAGGATATTTTAAAATAATATGTTTGTTGATTGAATTCATTAATTAATAATGGATACTTTAAATCATTAAATGAAGAAAATTATGAGCAATTAAATAAGCATCATAGAAGAAAATCAGTAGCAACAGAAAAAGAAAATATGATGGAGAAAGCTTCACTATCACAACAAAAGAATGAGAAGAAGGCTTCCAAAGTCACTTGTTCTCAAAAAGCTCACAAATTATTCATTGTTGTAAAATGGTTGTACTTTTTTAAGGTGTAGGCAAGGGAGAAGTGTTATTGAATTGCACTTTGGTTGGTCAATGAGTGAAAGAACAATTAATCTACCAAGTTGTTAAATTCGTAAATAAAATAATGTTGGTGAGGATAATAGTGCAAAGTCATAGGCTTCAACATTGACTACACTGTTGAGTTTTATTAATACAGAAATGGTGACTAGAAAAGTTGTAATCTAGTGTAATGCAGTATAATTCAATGTGAAATCGTCAGTGAAAGGAAGTTTGAATTATGTGCATTTAGGCTAAAACAAAAATGTGAGAAAAAATTTTCTACATTCATGAAAGTATAATGGAAGGGTGCCTTAAATGTTTAGCAACACATACAATAAAATACCATCTAATGAAAAAGGAAATATTCATACAATATTGGAGGAGAATGAGAATTTAGTGATGGAGACGATGTGAAGAGCAACATAATAACCGTAGGAAGTTGGTGAATGAGAAACAAAGTTGAGAAATTAATATGTTAATATCAATAGAAACTCATTTTCAAAAATTTAAGCATTAATATTTCATAAAATTGTCCCTTAGTGATTTTAGGGTTTAATTTGTAAAATAAAACTATTTTATTTCAATAAATATTTCAGTGCATGATGATGACAAGCCCTCAAATAATAGGAGATGATTGTCAAGTTGGCTTTAGTGAGGTGTACATTTATTCCTTCTGACTCGAATAAATGATTAAATATACAAATAAAAAGAAAGAGAAAAGTAGTTGAAGTCATTCTTAGAGGGTTTTTTCAGAGAAGGGAGAAATACACAAATTAATTGGCATAGATTTTGAATCTTGAGAATGAAGCAATAAGAATATCTAAAGTAGATCATAGAAATCAATTGGAATATGAAGATGCTTGGATGGCTAGGCTTGCTCCAACAAACATTAATTAGGATAGTTTAAAATCATCTACTTGTTGAATGAATTCATCAACTAATAATGGTTAGTTTAAATCATATCATGAAGAACATTCCAAGCAATTAAATAAGTACTATAGAAGAAAAGTCATAGCAATATAAAAACAAAATATGATGGAGAAATATTCACTATCAAAGAAAATCTTTTTTAATTATCTTCTAATTACTCACCAATCTAATTTGAGTTTTTGAATCCTTCATTGTTTTAAATACTAAAATTGATGTAGTCATACCCATGATTTTTTTAGGATGAAATAACTCCATAAGCTCCGTGTTAGGAAAATATGACTCTCCATTGTGAATCACCTTCAAAAATTATGACCATGGATACTCGAGAGATTTATTTTGAAAAATGTTGTACGATTGGAGATTTACAAATTCCAACCAACTGAAAGAGTTCCCTAGAAGTCACTATGTAATATTTATGCATGCAATAAAAGTGAAAAAATGTTAGACTACTTTCATTTTGTAATCAATAAGATTAAAAAAAAAAAAAATCTAAAATATTGAAAAAAAAAGAAAAGTCATCATGTTAAAGCCCCTATGCAAATATGAGGAAAATTTTTAAAGCAATCTTTCTAGGAAATGTTATATTTTCTCAAAAGTAGCAATGAGGTACAAGTAAACCGAGACATACCTGATACTAGGGATAACTTTAAGAAACCCCCCTCTAGAAAAATATATAAAATCCTGTCGAATCTTTCATTTTATTTTTAAAAAAATTAATTCCTATTGGCGAATCTCTCAATTTTTTGGGAAAACAAATTATTTGTATTGGCGAATATTTTTTAATCACAATTATTTTGTAGATAATATTGGCGAATCTCAAGCAATAACCAAAATTTCATTAATGACCATGGAAAATAATTATATTTAAAGAAAAAAGAGTTCTTATAGAAAATTATTAGGCTAACTATGAAAATATTTGATGGGTTTAAGGGAATTCTATAGTATCTAGTTGCTACCATTTATTTAAAATATAATCAAATAATCCTCATTATATTGTGTGAGATAAATCTATCAGTATTTTTATTATTATAATAGGACCTAAAATTTCTTGAGTGTCATTGATTTATCAACAATCCAAAGGAAATCTTAGCCTTGATAAGCGTTACAAATAAGATAGTAACATTTTTGCCTCATGGAATATAACAAAGATCGCTAGATTATATTTTAAATCAATAATGACAACTAATATTGGTGACACAACCCTACTATAAATAACAGTTATGATATATTATTGGTGAATTAATTTAGATTTCTATAATAACTAATAAAATTTATCCGAATTGAATCTAACCATCTATCAAATATTACGTGAATATTTGAGTTCAAAAGTTTGCTAAAATAAGTTATTTGGCGACTTAAATATTTCTAAAATAAAATTTTGTAAAAGTTTGGCAATTTAGGTCGCCTTAAATATTGAATTATTAGCCAAATTTGGATTCTCAAATTTCAAAAATTAGCTAATTGGAAAATATTAGCCACTAAAAAAATCACTACCTGATACCATATACACAGTACAAGCAGAGTTAGAAACATAATAAAACTCTGCCATACAACTTAAGAGATGACTATAATAGTCCCCAAAAGCTGTAGACTTGAGAAGGTTAAACCTGCTAGTAGAAAAGGAATGACCTAGTCCATTGTACCCTTATCGTTTGATGCCTACTAGTATATATTGAATTTTAAGGATTCTACGTACCCTATGTAATATATATTATATCATCGAATTACTACTATAATTGGAATGAATACCTTTTATTGTTAACAAAAATTTGAATTTTTTTTATGAATGTTGTGGAGATGCTAATCTTGACGCATAATGTTGCACTTCAATGGTGAGAGACAATGCATACCCATTTTGATGATGGGTGAATTATGATAGAGTGTTTGGGCTTGACATGAAAAAAGATCAAATAGCTAACCTATTTGTGGATTTCAAAGTTGGACTAAAAGATTATCATAAAAAGCCAAATTTGTCGATCAAATGGTGCACAAATGATGTTATCCTAGAGAAATTCTAGGAGTTTTGGTGGATTTTTTTTCATAAACCACCCCATAGAAATATGGAGGTCCATTTTTATTTTCTCAAAAAATTATATGCTAAATTTGTGCTCAGCCACAAAGCTAACTATTGAAGCATGAGATCAAAGATGGGTGTATGAGAAGGCACTCCCAAGAATAAACCAGGGGTCTAACAAAGAAAATAAGGTCCTTATGTCCTCCCTCTTCTAGTGTAGCATCCATATGGTATTGCAGAAGCTGGTTTGCAAAGCATTATGGTCATTCCCACCTTGAGAGAGAGACCTCTTAGGACCCTTTATGACTCCTAAGTTGTATCTTAAGGATCCTAAACGGTCTTAATGAGTCTAAATTGGTCCTTGGATACATTAATTTTTCCTAGGACCCTTTAGAACCCCTAATAATATTTCTTAGGACTCCTTAAGACACCTTTCATAGCCTAATATGTATTCTTAGGGATCCTAAAGAGTCTTAAGGGGTCCTAGGATATATTAATCTATCCTAGGAACTGTTTGAACCCCTAAGATGTATTCTTAGGGAACATAAGGGGTCATAATGGGACCTAAGGGATCCTATGACACATTTACATTTCCTAAGACACCTTATGAGTACTTAGGACCCCTAATGACCCCCAGAATACATGAGAGAGAGAGAGAGAGAGAGAGAGAGAGTATTGAAATAAATAAACTTATCAAGAATATCTTTAGTTAGCCTATGTTTCATCTATTATTCACAAAGGAAACTACTATTTCACATTGGAAATAATGAAGACAACTACAATTATAGATCTAGAACAAACATAGAACATTGTAAGTGTTGTGAAATTGAATTAATACTAACACCACCACCCCCTGTATCTAACTAAGGAGGAAAACCTAAATGAAAGAAAGAGGAAAGAGGTTAAAATAGTGGGAAAAAAATCACACCTCAAATTGTTCACTAACATTGCATGATAGCTATTTTGATACAATGTTCTTTATCTCAAGAAGGTCTTGCAGAAAGTAAAAATAAAATAAAGTGGCATGTGAATACCAAGTATGCACCCACAACATGTAGTCAATCATAGATGCTTTAAATGGGATATATAATATGGTTTATAATTACTAAGAAATATTTCTTCTCTTTCGAAGAAAAAAATAATAATAATAAAAGAAAACTTCCCATTTTAGATAGGAATTTGTTGGAAGTAGAATCCAAATGTATGATGATCTCTTTGAAAAACTACTAAGTAGTCTCCATGTTGATGCTAAAAGTTTTGATAGTTATATTAATCTTTTAGGCAATTCTACTAAAGATGAAAATCAAGAATCTAGCAAAGACTAATTTAGATCATAGTCCAAAGAAAAATATCACCCTTCACATACTACTCAAATATCTCTAATCTTTCAATGAAGAAAATTTTAAATCTAAAGAAGAAACAAGTGTAGAAGTGTTATAAAAAAATTGACCATCTAAGGAGGATGTATCCATACAAGATGGGTTCATAAAAATTTTGTTACATCCATAAGAAACTATATTTCCAAGGAAACACCACTTTTAGACGAAGATCCAATGTCTTCATACAATTGTTTGTTGATATTTCAATTAATATAAGGGAAATTTTTGTGCTCTATGGGATATAGACTATCCTTTAAAATTGTATTTCACTTTATTTCATAGACCTTGTCATTACTATTAAACAATCCATTCTTTTTTCGATTGTCTTTGAGTTCAAGAACATGTTTAAGGTGACGGGAAATTAGATATTACTCAAGGAAGTGATCCTTTATTCCTTCTTTCAAGGACATGGTTCTCTGAGGTTAGGTTGATAACGAAAGGATATAAATAATTACCAAGATACGTGATTAAATACCCCCATTAATGAAATGTTATCTTATTTTCTAATTACAAATAGAGATAGTAAGAGTCACTCACAAGCCAACATAAATTCTATTTTAAAATAGGACTAATATTTTGTACCTAGAATAGATTTTGTGTGCTTCTTCTTCCTAGATCCTATGCGCTTTGATATCATGTATAAATTTTCAGTTGAACCTGCATGAAAAGTAAGGACCATGCTAGATAAGAGAAGAACAAAATGGCAAATAAATAGAGATAAGAATGAATATTTATTAAAAACTAAAAGACAACATCATTTATACAAAGTAAATACTACTATAATGATTGATATTATGATAAAGAGCTTTAGCTAGAATAGGCAACATTTTTTACTCACAAAGAGAACTACTCTTTGACATTGGAATTATCAAAGACAGCTACTATTATAAATGTAGAATAAATAGAGAGAACTATAGGTATAGAAAATTATAATTTATGCTCATATTTTTTTATATCTCTTTTTAGTTTAGGTAATTTTAACTTTTTTCAAGCTAGAGGAAACTTCTCGTGCAAGAATAGTTTCTACTTAAAGGAAACAAATAATCACCAAAAACCAACATTTGTGTGTTTGCATGTACAAATTGACCAATTTCATAGTCTAGACCACTAGAAATTTCATTGATAGTGGGAGATTGATGTTAGAAGTATCTTGTAGGCCATGATAATGATGACATGTAACCGATTGAATGTTTGAAGATATTAAGTTGATGATCATGCAAGGCATTAAATCAGTTAATTTATTTTATTGTCATTTATGTCAACTTGATATAATTTGTATGGTCATGGAAATACTGCTAAAGACTTCAAAGAACTGATGAATCAAGATTATGCTATCGGTAATGTATATAAGTCAAGTATTCACTAAGTGATTGTATACACTGATGGGGTGCACATCGACGATCAGAGTAAAAGAGCAGAGTCACAGTGCTACCCAATGAGCTAATGCATAGCATTACTGGTGAGAAAAGTTTCAGTGTTGACCGACGGAGAAGACAAGGATGGAGATCCCGATGACAACTGAATTCACACTGACAAAACATTCAGTTATCACCAATGACTAGCTGAAGTGTTGACCAACAGAACATAGAGTTCATAAAATGGTAAAAATGCTTAGTTTTCAGAAAGATAAAGATAGAATTAACTGATACTTATCATTGTTTTAATCATCCAGATAAAGCTGGAGATAAGTAAGTGATTTAAAGTTGATTTGTCTAGTTGGCAAGAAGATCTCTTTGAGATAGATGAGGAGTTTGCTTTAACTCTATTGGCAATAACTGTGGAACACGCAAAGAATCAAGAAATCCAAGGAAAGGGGAAATCATGTCTATATAGAGATAAACTCAATTCATTACAAATTGTGGGGTGAACAAGAGAATAGAGGAAAGATGCTAAAGAAAATATGAAGAAGAAGAAATTCTTCATTTAGTCCTAATCAACAAGCTAAGGAAAGAGCTAGATCCTACAGACACCGATGAATAGTGAGACAAGCATCACAGAGTAGAATATTGTGGAGAAAAGGTATAAAGTGATTATATTGATCAGAGAGGTAATGGACTTACAATAGATTTGAAAATCTGAAATTTAATTATATGTATGAACAAAACATTAGTGTTTCAGTTTAACAATTGAAGCATATAAGCCTCTTAAGCGAGTAGGACTTAAAAGTATTTTACAATTGATATACATCCCAAGGAGTATCAAAAAATTTGATCACAAAAGTAGCATTGGATATGCCCGATACCTATTGATAGGCCAAGTGAGTGTTTGATCAAGGATGGTAGCATTAGATGCCAGATACTAGTTGAAAAACTATTTCTAAATCCTCTAAAACAAGGTCACACCTAACATTGTGTTTGTAACCTTTAATAGGGTTGGCTCCTAACAAAGCTCACTTCAGAAGAGTGGAAAGTTGGGGTACCGGTCCCAGTGGTTTTTTCCTTAACATGGTTTCCACATTAAAATCCTTGTTTTATGTGTTTATGGTTTATTACTTTACTGTTTTACATTTCACATATGAATTTTTGGATTTATTGGTATACTCTACATATTTACTGTCTTTCAGTAAATAATTTTACTACTTATTGGTAATCATATAGGAGAGAGATTAACAAAGTAATCTGACAAGTATAAAATTGGTTAAAGTATTTCAAAGCATACATCTTGTAGGACAGAAGATAACTTGAGACATAATTAGTGGTTATAAGTTTTAAGGGTTGATTTTAGGATTGATTTTTAAGGCCACTGATTCACCCCCCCACCCCCTCTCAGTTATTACTAACAATTTGTATTAGAGCTTGTGTGCTTAGAAGGAAGGTTTCAATACCTAAGCTAAATATCACAAGATGAACAGACGAGATGTGCCCAAGTTGAACAAAGATAATTTTGCTTCATGGCAGAGTAGAATAAGACTCCACTTATCAGGTACTAGTAATGATGTTAATCAGTACTTAGATGTGGAATATGTTTTTCCCATAGGAGCACCAATGGTTGAACAATTGAGAGAGAAGCATGAGCACAATTGCATGATGATAGAGCTTGCTTCCTCACTCTTCGATGTTGAATTTGAAGATGTCAAAACCTGTAAGAATACAAAGAAGATGTGGGACAAATTGATGCTTGTACATGGTGGTGACAAGAATGTTTTGAGAGCCAAGGCAGAAAGCCTTAGAGGAAAGTTTGATGATCTCAAAATGAAAGAAGGTGAAAACATCACTCAGTACAACACAAGAAACAAAGAGGTAGTCAATGCTATCCAAGGAGTTGGAGGTGTACTAGAAGAAGATACAATGGTAAGTAAAATTCTAAGAACCTTACTGCCTACTTATGCTATTAGAGTATCTACCATTCAAGAAATGAGAGTAGCGGCAAACAACAATGTTACTGTAGACAGTTTGATTGGAAGACTGATTTCATTTGAGATGAACAACTTTGATAGTAGTTTCTTACCAAACATAGAGTCTACATTCAAAGCTTCGATGAGAATAAGTAAATCAAGTCAAAAAACACTATGAGAAAAGATAGTGATAGTGAAAGTGAAGAAGATGATCTTGATGAAATTGAACCACTTATGGCTAGAAGAATGCAAAGAGGCAAAGGTAAATAAAAAGGTAAATTACCACTTGTTTGTTTTAATTGTAACGAGATTAGACACTTCGTTGCAAGATGTACTGACATAAGAAAAGATGACAGAAGTAATGACAGATCATTTGAAAAGAAGTTTGACAGAGGTGATTAGAGAAGCTACCGACAATCAAAAAGAAGAGATACCCGAGACTACAAGGACAAAAGAAAGAAAGTTAGTTACCTAGAAAAATGCAAAGATGATGATACTGACACCGAATCTGATGAACACATCAAGATGGTGTTTGTGGCAGTAAAATATTATTCAGATGATGATGATGAAAGGTATGTAGAAACTACACTCATATCTAAGGTTAGTAAAATGATGTCTGGATCATAGATAATGGCTGCACTCACCATATGACTGATGATAAGAAAAATTTTGAGACTTTTGAGTACTATAAAGGTGGTTCAGTAAGAATGGGTAATGACACACCTTGTCCAGTCGAAGGTAGAGGAACCATAATGTTGAATAACCAGATAAAATGTGAAAATGCTTATTGGGTCAATGGATTGAATTATAATCTATTGAGTGTTTCTTAGCTGAATAATTCAGGTCACAGCATAGTATTTGAAAATAAGAAGGTAAACATATTTAATAAATCAAGAAATCTGATTGGTATCGGTGAGAAAACAAAATGTAACTTATTCTATCTGAATGATACTGACACCACTTGTTTGATTTCTACAAATGAAGACACATGTTTGTGGCACAAAAGATTATGTCATGTGAACTTTGACAACATGATAAAGATTAGCAAAAAGAGAATTTTCAGAGGCTTACCGACGACGACCAAGCCCGACAACATCATGAGTAAGAATCGTCAAAAAGGTAAGATGACAAAGTCTAGTTTCAAAATCAAAACCCATATATTTGATGCAATTCTAGAATTAGCCATAATTATTTATGTGGACCTATGAGGACAAAGAGTTATTATGCAGATAGATATTTGATTCTCTTTGTTGGTGATTACTCCAAAATGATGACAGTCATGTTTCTCAAAGATAAAAAAAGAAGCATTTAAGATGTTTAAATGATATAAGGCAATGGTTGAGAAGCAAAGTGGTAAGGAGTTAAAATTCTTAAGGTCAGATAGAGGAGGGGAATTTATTTCAGATGAATTCACTAACTTTTTTAATGAGCATGGAATCAAAAGACAGGTCTCTGCACCAAGAACACCACAACAGAATGGAATTGTTGAAAGAAGGAATAGATCCATAGTTGATTGTGCAAGGACACTGATGATAGAGAAAGGGATCACCCAAATCTTCTGGAGGGAAGTTTTCAGTATTGTTCTTTACACATTGAATATAGTAGAATTGAAGAAAGACACCAAAAAGACACCTTATGAGCTATGGTATGGATACACACCAAATGTAAGTTATTTCAAAAATTTTGAAAGTCAATCTAATATCTTAAAAGATGATAGAAATGGAAAAATTGACTCTAAGAGTGATGAAGGAATATTTCTAGGGTATTCTACCAAGAGCAAGGCTTATAAATGTCTAAACAAAGCCTCTAACAAAATTGTTGAAAGTGCAAATGTAAAGATACATGAATTTGCAGAGAAAAATGAAAAGGAAAGCACTAAATAAACATAGGACTACAATAGGTTCGCTTAAAATGAGGAACTTGAAACTTTACCCAATAAACAATGTAGAGGTCTCAAATAAACAGATCATTGCACCCAAGCATCAGGCTGCAAATACCGATGATCAGAATATTGCTCAAAATGATGCACAAAGTCATGGAGAATAGAATGAAGAACAAAATGATGATCAAGATGATAGACAAAGAGCTGAACCTATACTTGCAAGATATGTCAAAAGGAACCATCCATAGAACCAAATCATAGGAGATAAAAAGGCTGGTATGAGAACCCAAAGTAAGTCTCTAAATACAAGATGTCTTACTTGTGATTATGAGCCAAAATTGGTTAATGTTGCACTAGATAATGATGAATGGATAAGCACTATGAATAAAGAGATTGAAAATATAGAGAAAAACAAGACATGGATACTTGTACCAAGACCAGATGACAAGAATGTCATCGGTACAAAATGGATATTAAGGAATAAGATGAATAAGAATGGAGAAGTCACCAAAAATAAAGCAAGACTAGTATGCAAGGAGTGTGCACAAGAAGAAGGAATTGACTATGGAGAGACCTTTGCACCCATTTCTAGGATAGAAGGAGTAAGAATATTAATTTCTTATGCTGCATATAGAGGATTCAAGGTATATCAAATGGATGTCAAGTCTGCATTCCTAAATGGAATACTTAAAGAAGAGGTATACATTGAACAACCAGAAGGGTTTGTTAATCAAGACAAGAGGAACATGGAATGTAGACTAAACAAAGCCCTGTATGGATTGAAACAAGCACTCTGAGCATGGTATGAAAGACTTCATTCCTATCTCATAAGCATTGGATTTGTAAGGACTAGTGAAAACATTAATCTTTATTTGAAGGAAGATACTGATGCTAACATTTTGATTGTTGAGATATTTGTTGTTGACATCATATTTGGAGGCAATGATATGCTATGCAAATCATTTGCCAATGAAATGAGAAAAGAGTTTGAGATGTCTATGTTTGGAGAGATCAAGTTCTTTCTTGGTCTGCAGATCATGCAACAAGATGAAGGTATTTTCATTACACAATCCAAGTACATCAAAGAAGTACAGGAAATATTCAAAATGGAAGAGTCCAAATCAGTTGGAACACCGATGGAATATAGATGCAAAATGACAAAGGAAGACAAGTCATCAGAGGTAAATCAAACTTTGTACAGATCTATGATGGAAAACTCATGTATATTGTACATACTAGACCAGATATTGCACATGCAGTAGGAATAGTTGCTAGATTTTTTGCTAATCCTAGGGAATCACATATGACTGTTGTGAAAAGAGTCCTAAGATATCTGAAGAATATAGAGGAATATGGCTTATGGTACAAAAGAGAAGGTAAATTTTAATTTAAGGTCTTTACCGACACTGATTGGGCTGGAAATATTGATGACCAAAAGAGCACAACTAGAGGAGCATTCTTTATGGGTGAAAAACTTGTCACATGGATCAACAAGAAGCAAGGATGCATCTCTCAATGTATTGCAGAGGCAGAGTATGTTGATGCTGCTGCAAACTGCTCAAATATTGCATGGATCAAATAATTACTAGAAGGTATGCATATGAAAATTTTAGAACCAGTAATTATATATTGTGATAATACAAGTACAATAAACATTTCCAAGAATCCAGTCATGCATGCTAAAACAAAGCATATTTCCATCATGTATTATTATTTAAGAGAACAAGTTCATGAAAAGGAGGTGATACTTGATTATGTGTAATCAAAGGAACAATTGGCTGATATCTTCACCAAGCCACTGCCCAAGGATGAATTTGAATACTTGAGAAAGAGACTAGGGGTAAGACCCTTGTCTACTGGTTAGTATGCTAAGTAGAACACTGCATCAGCCTACATATTATCAAAAAATAATTCATGTTGATGCAAGTAGAGAGATGGACTTCAAAGATAAATCTATATATAGAAAGGTATATATCTACACCAAGCACCAAAGTTGTTACCGATGGAATGGGAAATTCAAGGAATATATTATGGATAGAAAGAATCCATTTGGTATCACTATCAAATATTGGTTTGAAAAAGATGTTTGGCATTGTTGTCAAAGGGAGAGAGATATCTCATTATCACACATACATAGATTATATCTAGTATCAATTCAGGGAAAGATCATATTCATCATAGTATCCATAGGGAGAGAAGAATGTAACAAGAAAGTGAGAGTACACACAAAGGAAGAGAATTACTGACAAAAGACGTCACAAGAAAGGAGAACAGTTAGAGGGAGATAGTTTGAGACAGAAGGAGAACACATCACATTAGAGAAAGAGAAATTCTACATACATCCAGTAAAGAGATTGAAGACAAAATAAAAGCTGCAAGAATCAAATCAAACCTATTTGAGCTTACCGAAAACCAAACATTTGTAATAGTTACATTAGGAAAGCTTGATGAAACTATATATTTCATATTGTATTGGCAATAGTATAGTATGATAATGTAGTTTGTTGCCATCAATGCCAAAGGGAGAGATTGATGATATGTAACTGATTGAATGTTTAAAGATATTAAGTTGATGATCATGCAAGGCATTAAATCAGTTAATGTATTGTATTATCATTGATGTCAAGTTGATATAATCTGTATGGTCATGGGAATACTGCTAAAGAATTCAAAGAATAGATGAATCAAGACTATGCTATCAGTAATGCATACAAGTCAAGTATTCACTAAGTGACTGCATACACCGACAAAGTGCACACCGACAGTTAGAGTAAAAGAGCAGAGTCACAGTGTTACCCGATGAGCTAATACACAACATTACTAACGAGCAAAGTTTCAATGTTGCTAGGCGGAGAAGAGAAGGATAGAGATCCAAATGGCAACTGAAGTCACACCAAAAGAATAGTCAGTTATCACTGATGACTAACTGAAGTGTTGACCGATAGAACAAATAGTTCAAAAAATGACAAAATGCTTAGCTGTCAAGAAGTTAAAGATAGAATTAACAGTTACTTATCATTGTTTAAATCATCTGAATAAAGCCGGAGATAAGTAAGTGATTTAAAGCTAATTTTTCCAGTTGGCAAGAAGATCTCTATGAGATAAATTAGGAGTTTGCTTTAAATCTATTGACAAGAATTGTGGAACACGGCAAAAATCAAGAAAGAAAAAAAAAGGGGAAATCATGTCTATATAGAGATAAACTCAATTCATTATGAATTGTGGAGTGAATAAGAGAATAGAGAAAAGATGCCAAAGAAAATATGAAGAAGAAGAAAGTGTTCATTCAGTCCTAATCGACAAGCTGAGGAAAGAGCTAGATCCTGCAGACACCGACGAATAGTGAGACAAGCATCACAGAGCATAACATTATGGAGCAAAGGTTTAAAGTGATTATATTGATCAGAGTGGTAATGGACTTACAATAAATCTAAAAATTTGCAATTTAGTTGTATGTATGAACATATCATTAGTGTTTCAGTTTAACCATTGAAGCATATAAGCCTCTTAACCGAGTAGGACTTAAAATTATTTTACAATTGAGGTACTTCCCAAGGAGTATCAAAAAGTTTGATCACAAAAGTAGCATTGGATATGCCCGATACCTATTGACAGGCCAAGTGAGTGTTTGATCAAGGATGGTAGCATTAGATGCTAGAGACTAGTTAACAAACTATTTCTAAATCCTCTAACAAGGTCACACCTAATAGTGTGTTTGTAACCTTTAACAGGGTTGGATCCTAACAAAGCTCACTTCAAAAGAGTCAAAATTTGGGGTACTAGTCCCAGTGGTTTTTCCCTTAATAGGGTTTCCACATTAAAATCCTTGTGTTATGTGTTTATGGTTTATTATTTTATTATTTTACATTTCACATATACATTTATGGATTTATCGGTATACTCTACATATTTACTATGTTTCAGTAAATAAGTTTACTGCTTATCAGTAATCATATAGAAGAGATATTAGCAATGCAATTCGACAAGTAGAAAATTGGTTAAAGTATTTCAAGGCATACATCTTGTAGGACAGAAGATAACTTGAGACATAATTAGTGGTTATAAGTTTTAAGGGTTTATTTAAGGATTGATTTTTGAGGCCACTGATTGGACCCTCCCCGCTCTCAGTTATTACTAACAGATAAAATTATTTTTAGATATATACAATGATACTTTGTATATCATTTCACATAAGAATGTCAAGTGATGGAAGGTTTGGAGAACAATATGATGATCTGACGTGATAAGCTCTCCTTCTAGGAAGGGGCTAAACCCCAACAGATAGTTATTCCTACTATATCACATTGAGAATGCATTGATGAACAATATTCTCCAAATGATAGTGCAATATCCTTACTTGCTATATCATCAAGTGCTCTAGTCTCTCCTAAGGGGAAACCTTGGGTGAATAACACCATCTTGAGTGATTCAATTATTGCATCAATATCTAAATTAGAGAATACTGAGATTTCTCAAGAACCCATACTTATGATGGTTGATACATGCTATGTTTTATGCCCAAGTGAGAATAAGATAAATGACCTCAAAAATAGCTAGGATTGTATATAAGTCAAGAAGAATAAAAAATGAACATTGAAAAATATATTTCTCCTAAGAATTTCAAAAAAATGGAAAACTTCTGGCGAATTGTATCGCTATAGGTCGACCATGTTAATAGGTTAATCTTGAAATATTGCATAAGTTGACCTTTTTGCAATATTTTTAGGTTGGGTAACTTTTTGGTTAGGTTTGGTTTTGGTTCAAGGTTGGAAGTGAAGATGACGATTTGATCCAATATACAATTATTATTATTAGTAAAGTGGGTGCATCACCTATAGTACTATTAACTAATTAGAAAAAATAAAATCATTGAAATAATGTATAATTTTTAAATTCAAAAATTTAATCAATATCATATTAGCTGTAATACTATTTGATTTCAATGTGTGTGTGTGTGTGTGTGTGTGTACATACAAAATTTTTAAAGTTTTTATTTTATATATTTTATTGATAATAAATATAGATACAACATACCATTTGTTTTAATTATTAATACTTAAATAATGGGCCTTTGTTTTAATACTAAAGTTGAAAGGCTCTAAAAGGTCCCACCAAGGATCAAGTCATGGTGAGTGCAAGGCTCCAAAATCATAAGGATGACGATAGAATTGTGCCATGTGGAAAATTATTGGAATGGATGTATGAGAGGTTGCATCGATGAGCATCACTAGTAATATTAAAACATCTGAATCATGAAATTATTTCAAGGTACAATTATGTAAATCATTTCTTCCTGCATACTAGTTGTGTTTTTAAATTAATATAGCTTATTTATTATGTTAATATCCTTGAAGAAATAACTATTTTGTTTTATTAATATTATTATTTTTTATTAAAGTGACTGAGGTAACTAGTTTTTTTTTATTAATATAGAATAAAAGATTTACAAAAAAGAGCATCGTGATGACAACTATTAATCAAGATGAGCACTCTTATCTATTATCAATATGTTATATAAGATAAAAAAATTCTTATAGATATATGGAATAAAGAAACATTCAATATGGATTTGAGTTATTTGACAATTAGTACAATTAAAGTTTTAGAAAATTATATGAATTTAATCACAACACATAAGACGATAAATTATTGGAATATTATTCTTAGGTGAGTATAATATTTTAAAATAAAATAAATAAGAAGAATAAATATGTTCTCTAATTTAAATGAAAAATCATTATATTTTATTAGTTATTATAATAATCAAGAAAAAATCTAATAATATTTATTTTAAATTAAAATACTCTAATGAATATTGGGCTAATTGTACTTTTATCATAAGGATGAATAGAATTAAATTTTTTAATTTTTAATTTATTTTTCATTGTTGATAAAATAAAGATGAAACATATTATTTAGTTCAATCATTTATAAACTAAAAAGAAGAATTTTGGTTTTAATGTCTAAAATATTCATATATTTTGATATTTTGTTGTAATTTCAAAAATATTCATATATTTCAAAAATATTAATATTTTCTAACAATAAGACTATTCATATGTTCTTGAGAATATGTTATTTGGATAAGGTTAGAATACCAACCATTACAATTACACTAATTTTCTTCAACAAAAGCCAAAACCAAAAATAATTCTCAATTATGTGTTACAGTTGTGCAAGAACCCTTTAATTTATACGTATTTATAGATGATATAATACAAATCCCTTATAATGAGTGGATTAAAAACTATTCCAATGTTTTTGTAACTCAAATTCATTTTACCTATTTAATGAATCTTGATAAGATAATGAAACTTGTTCATTGTAAAGATCTAAAAATATATACATGATAGTACTAGGATGTGAAAGATGTACTTTGACAATGCAATCATATGCTTGTATCTCAATACAATATTTTTCATCCACCCTTAAGGAGGAAATTATTAGCAATCATATAAATAATAGTTGAACTACACACAATCAATGGAGTAGAATATGAGGTATTGGAATCTAGAGCGGGTGATATATTGAGAAGACTTAGATCACCATCCTATAGATTTATTATTAGCATAAATAAAGTGTAGTTGTAACGGATTACAAAAAACTCTATGATGAAGACATACAAGTAGCAGCTATGTGACCTAATTGTTTTTTGATGTAGATAATATATATATTTTATTTAAAGAGGAAAATATATAAAAGTTTACAAAATTTCCATTCAATTGATTCACAATTTCACCCATTAAGGATCTTTCTTGGAAACCCAATATCATAATCAAATTCAACATTGATCTTATTGTACTTGATAACATAGATCATTAGACTTTTAAAAATGATGTACATTTTGCTCATTCCATTCACTAATCCATATAATGTACAAAGGACTTGGCTCCTTAAGTGAATGAAGTCAATGGAAGTTAAATTCTTCAACTCAAAGGCAACAAACTACCCTAAGGAATGATTAGCATGGAGACTATGTTCTTAAAAATGTATCCTAGATTAAAAAGAAAGTATCCACTAAGAACGAATACGAACTAGACCATAACATGAGAATATGAATTGTTAAATGACCCAGCAAATATAATGGAAAAGACAATTTAACTTTACCCTAAATCCAACCTAATAAGATACATAGAAACTAACAAGAAGCTACTTAACATAAAAATAAAACCAAACTATAAAGTATAAATTAATGAAACGTATCAGTTCAATTACACATAAATATGCTTTCATCTTAAATCTCTAGTCTAATCAATTTTAAGAAAACAGGATTAGATAATTTAAGCTTTTGTAGATTTTAGATAATTAAATTAGTATAAAGCATAAATTAATGAAACGTATCAGTTCAATTACACATAAATATGCGTTCATCTTAAATCTCCAGTCTAATCAATTTTAAGAAAACAGATTAGATAATTTAAACTTTTGTAGATTTTAGATAATTAAATTAGTCATCCCCTCGAATATCAAGACCCGCTACCATCCATAAATCAAATTCCGATAAACTGTATCAAGATTAAATTATTTATTGCTTGATGGCCACTCTTACTATAATTGTCTTAATTAAAGAGAAGGGAAATAAAAAATAACGTTCACAACCAATGGGCCGCCTTTCTCTTAAGAAAGATGCTTTTTAGTCTGTCTAATATTGTAGCTACCTGACAAAGACCAATGGGCATTGACTTTAGATACCTTTTGAATAATATCTTCTTGATTACCCTTCCTGACCTATTATTTCCAAAAATACAGAGATCGTTTA
Organism: Thuja plicata; assembly: GCA_018584345.1. NCBI lineage: Eukaryota > Viridiplantae > Streptophyta > Pinopsida > Cupressales > Cupressaceae > Thuja > Thuja plicata. The sequence goes on along the minus strand of MU226278.1, from coordinate 1,561,096 downwards.
AAAACACTTCAACAAGGTATTTCAAAATCTCTCAGCAATACATCAAGGGGCACAGTTAATTGGGCGACTAGAAGACGGATTTCGGGTAGTACTGCGGACTCAAAGGTAAAGAGAGAGTGCTAGTTAATCATGTTCTAACACCATGCACTGAAGCCATGTCTGATGGCTCCCATGATCTTTTTAATATTCTTCTATGCAGGTTGTAAACATGGTAAATTTGTAGGTGTGAAATGGTATGTGTATATTAATTTTCACATATGATTGTCTAGAAGCAAGATTGCCTTAACAATATGGGCTACCTGCAAAGTAATATGACAACAAGCTCATGGGAACCATCTGATATGGCTTCAGCGCATGTTGTTAGAAGATGAATAACTAGTATTCTCTCTTAATTTTAAGAGTCTGCACTACTACACGAAATCAAGCTTCTAGTTGTCCACTTATCTGTGTCGCAAGATGTACTATTATTCTCTATACTAGAAACTTTTTCAGGTTTAATAGTCAATATCGCAGTTGCCTTGAGTATTTCAAGTATCTTCCTCAGGCATTAGTTTTACCATTATGTCATCTTGTACTGAAGACCTTTCATGTGCTACAATGGAGAATAATAAAGAAGCATTTTTTTCGAAGTTTGTTATGCTGACTTGTATATGGCAGCTCTTTATAGTTGGTGAAGTTCCTATTCAACAATTGAAATTCTAATATTAATGAATATCTCGGGTTAGACCATTTAATATAGATCTAACATCTTTCATCTTTGTGCATTGTGTGATCAATGAAATACCATTACGGTAATCCAAATCTTCTCCACATTAACTGTATCGTGGTGGTGGCTTAAAGTATTAGAAAAATGGGATGTGAAGATAGATCACAGTAGTTCTGTAAAACCGACTATATGATGGTATAAGACTGGCAACCATTTTCAATGTTGGAAAACATTTGGTGCTAATATATTGTTGATAAATTGTCATTTATTCTGCTCCTGATATATTTAAGACAATTTTGTAATCTGGACAAAGTTGACCATATCCTAATTTTGATAACATGTCCTTTAGATATCCGCTCAAAGAAGTTAACAATTTTATTTATTTATATATTTCAGTTTCTTAGTCGTACACCGCTAGTTTGTCGCAGATTTAAACTGTATTTTTTGTTAACCGATGGACCCCATTTCTTATTCGTCTAATTTGTCACCGACTTTTGAAATTGCTTTATTATACACATGCATATTAAAATATTGCATTCAGCTTCTGGGTGAGAACAGGAGAGTTTTGCTCGGCTAGGGTTTCATGTGTACGGCGTCTTGTCTGTGTTTCCGCTCTGAGCCATCCATCTGTCATACCGCATTTACTGCGAGATCTTTTTTGCATTAGGGTTAGCCTTTAGTATGGCTCCGGCCAACTTTGGCCCAGCAGTTGCTACTGTGCTCGAGTTGAAGCTTCGGACAGCCATGGTGCCTCCTCTGAACAAACGTCCCCGAAAGTTCGTCCCGAAGGTCTTTCACGAGGTAACCCTGATATTATCCTTAATCCACAGGAATTTGATTCTGCTTGTGAATGGTTAGAAAAGCATACGCTAATTGGATATTTTATGGGTCGTACTCCTCCTGAAAGTATCCTCAAAGATTGGGTCAACAAGAGTTGGACCCCTCATGGGTTCCGTCTTGAAGGTGTGCAAAACCTTACCAAAGGTTTTTTCCTTTTCCGGTTTGCTAACCCTTCTTAGGCGGAAGCAGTTTTTAACCGTGGACCCTAGACTGTTAGGTCCTCCCTGTTAGTTTTTCAGAAATGGTCTCGAGATTTTACTGTCTCGGACGACAAAAAACTTAGGGTTCCAATTTGGGTTGAGTTCCCTGGCCTCCCTTTGCCATGCTAGCCGTTTATTGAGTCTATTGCTAAGACCCTAGGCAAAGTCATTGTCATGGAACATGACAAATTTTTCAATGCCCGTCCCCAGAAGCGGGTCTGTGTTGAGGTCGACCTTTCTAGGGACCTCACGGACACTGTTGAAATTCAGATTGGTGCTCTCACCATCTCTCAAAAGGTGCTTTACTTGAATCTGCCCAACACCTGCTATCGGTGTCAATCGGCAGAGCACAAGATAAAAGATTGCCCGCTGGTTACCCCTCGGGTGAAACCCGCGCCTAAAGACGCGCCGGTTAAGGCTGCCGAGGCTGGAAAAAAAGAATAATGGACTACCGTTACGCATAAAGGCCGGAATGCCTCAGGCCCTAAGACGACACCAGCCTCTGGTGCTGTAGTGCCATCTCCAGATGCGTCTGTTGGTCATTCACCGCCAGTTGATGCGCCACCAGTGGCGCCCATTGTTTCAAACCCTGGTTCACAGGGGAAGAGTTTAGCTGCAACGCCACCCACTCCAGAAGTGGTGCTTGCGCCGCCAATGGTTTCTTTTCCCACTTCCAGAGCTGTACGGTCTCGCAGTCCTGATGGACACACGGAAGACCCAGATAAAAGGCGGTTCACCTCTTGAGATTTTCTCCCCAGCTTTGGTTCTGTTCCAGCCTATTTGCAGAATAGCTTCTCCTCTCTCGGGGACGAGGAAGCCATGCAAGAGTTTTTATGAATTTTCTGTCCTGGAATGTGCGAGGTCTAACTGACCTCTC
>MU226278.1:1531951-1553389 GCA_018584345.1 Thuja plicata | reverse complement strand
AGAGAGAGAGAGAGAGTATTTCTATTTATAGATATGTTTAATTTATACTAGATATAAAAAAATGATTAGGGAGATTCCACTACTTTCAAACTACTTTTATAAATAGCATAGTTCCATGGAAAAATATGAAATATAACATCTATATGGGTTCCCAATGAAAGGAAAAATAGATTTCACAAAGTTAAAGGTTGCAATCAATATATAATGACATGTGTTATATAGCAAGAAACTTGATCGCATCCTTGGAAAAGGTGGCAGAGGTGGTAGAAATGGTGGTGCTATTGGGGGACGTTTCCCCCACGTCCCCGAGTCTTGAAACATCCCCACCTTATGGTATGAAAGTCTTTTTCGGGGAGACATGTCCTTTTCGAACACTAATGAATAGTCTTTTCTCTTACCATAAGGCAATGAGATTGATATAACACACAAATATGAAATTTATTTTCATAATTTAAATATTAGAAAAATTATATTATTGATAAGAAAAAGAACATACAAGCATACATATTATAATTAAATATATATAAAATACATTGAATTATTATTTTATTTATTTCTCTTAGAAAATAAGGAATGAAAAACTCAAAGAGTTGACTTATATTTTCCTATTTTTCATTAAAATAGCATCAACAATAACAAAAAAACTATAATTTTCATAAAATGTCTATATAGAAGAAATAAAAGTATATTCACTTTCTATAGGTTGTCTTTAACAGAGGTTTAAATGAGATATAGATTTGATAGTATATTAAACTCATAATCTATGAATATGACAACTGTGCCTTATATATAATAAATCCATAATCTATGAATATGACAATTTAGCCTTATATTAAATTGATAATCTATGAATATGACAACTGTATCTTTTATTAAATTATCTTTAACCTTGAATATGACAAAGACAGTTACACTCATACATGAATATGACAATCATGCCTTACATATAATAAACTTTCAAAAATATTATATTTTAATTTTTTTAATATGTATTTTTCTAATTAAATATATAAAATTTCTTTTACATATAATGTTTTATAATATTTTTATACGAATAGAAGATATTTCCATTGATATAAAAGAAAGTGCAATCTTCCAAAACAAGTAGGGGGTATGGATTTACCCCTCTGGAGTCAAATAGGTTGCACCCATAAAAAGAAAAAAAAAAAGAGTAGTGCCCAAAAATTTAAAAAAAAGGACTAAGATTGGAGAGTAAACATCACATTAAAAATCAACTAATTAGTGAAAGCAGTGGCCACAAATCACGAAGGTGGATCTCTTCCATTCTTTGGACCCCATGCATCTATAGGGTCAAGATGGTGTCAAATAAGTGCCACCCTTCTTATGTCATTACATTCTCTCTTTTCTTGTCTTGATCTAAATAAATGAGGCAAAGATAGCTAGATCCAACTCAAGGAGCCACTTCGGAGAGTTGGGATAATCATTATCACTAATAAAAATTAGTTAGCCACTATCACCACCAATGGATAAATCGATAACTTCCAAAACCCACCTAGAGAAAAATCTCTATCATATATTGAAGGATCGGGTGAACCCACAATAGTGTGTTACACTTTTTCCTGAATGGACACTAAACTCTACATTTTGAAAAAACACTTTCAGATTTGGATGCATATTTCCATTAAACTGTATGGAATCAGAAGATGTCATAAACTAGAGTCTTTTACAATTTTATGTCTAGATTCTAAATATATTTTTTCTTTTTTTTGAATTCATTTGAATGGTTTATTTTGTCTCCCACGAAAACTGATATGTTATTGAAAAAGTCATTTCCAAAGAGTTACATTGACTTCAAAGAGCATCACTTTTTTCCTAAAATAGATATCAATGTTTTTCTCTCAAATTTAGTTTTTCAACATCCATATAGAGGGATGCAATTGGTTTGACGACATTATCATGATTATTGCATATTTTATGACCGTTTGAAATTGAGTAAACTATAATTTTGACATATCTTGACTACATAGCTTATAACTTGTGTATTTTTTGAAATTCAATTTTTTTTGATAGAAAGCAGACTCGCAGATGGAGGGAACTGTTATTTTTCAAAAAAAAATTATCTGTTCTACTATTTTTCATTGAACGTCAAACTTGGAGGTTTATATTTGATAAAAAACCTACATTCGATGCCTGCCAAAAAACATAGGCCTAATTAATTCAAAAATTGTCAAATCTTTATTTGTTAGAAAGCTCATTCTGAGTACTTGTGTGATGCAAAAGGATGTCTCCTTATTCTTCCATTTGAGCCCTATACTTGAGCCCCAAAGCCATGAAAAATTCAGACTTGTGTTGACCTCTGCAAATGGCCTCTATTTAGAGAATTTCAATAGAAACTACTTTCAATAGAAAGTAGTTTCAAGGAAACTACTTTCTATGAAAAGTATTTCACTAGAATCTCCCTTAATAAGAAACTTTAGATAGAAATTAATTTCTATCGAAATTACTTTCTAAATCTGCCTATTTTGTGAACTTTAGGAGGAATTGCTTCCTCCAAAAAAGAGTAACCCACTTTTGTGGGTTCACCCAACCATGACTGTCACTCTATTGGTGGTGGGGTCCCTAAGGCAATAAAGTATATATGAGCCTTTAGATAAATAACTACAACATTTTTAGTAGCCACAAGGTAGAGATCGACCATGGTAAGTAGATAGATTGGGAGGCACTTTGGAAATTTTATAAAGAGTATTTCCCCAATGCTCCAAAAGCTCTTATAAAATTACCACCTCTAGTTCAACCTTATTAGCTTACACTTGAATTTAAAGCTTTATAATAGAAAATTGAGGAAAGATGATTATTACTAAGGGGGACCAATCATATCTCCTATTGGACATTAGGAAGGAGGACAACCCAGTCGGTTTGAAGTGGATCAAGTTCTTAATGGGTATTCCTAATACCTTTCTAATATGAAAGGTTTAATATGGGGATATGATAGAATGATAAAAGATAGATGACAAAATTAAAAAAAATAATATTGACAAGTTGCAGAATATACTATTTGACAGAAAACATATAGCTCTATATGGATGCCAAGAATAGAAACTGAAGGATGTATTTGACTTATGATTTCAATTTAGTGTTGTTCTATATGGAGGAGGTCACCTAGGGTTACTTGTTTCCTGCACTTTTGACTGAACTCATTTGAAGACTACCTATGTGGTCCTAAATTTTCTAGATTTGAGTCAGTGCAAATGCCACCTATTCCTACACACAAAAATATGAAGAAAATATTATATGTAAAAGTGGGTTTTCCTTAATCAAACCCCAATTAAGGAGTCAACCTTTAAATAGAAATTAAATTTCATGAAAGAAATTCTTGTCAGTATAAAGTAGATATTAGATCTATCATGACAATTCATATACCTTCATAAACGGATATTGAGACCAAGGTATTTATGAAGATACTTGTATATTTCTTGAATGTAATTTTATGTAGTCTTTAAATCTTAGAATATAGAGAAGAATCAAGGATTCCCTTCACAAATATATATATATTTGTGAACACTCCTCAAATATATTCAATATGTTTATGCTTGATTGACTCTTTTCTTGGAGAATTAATGGATGGATGAATGAAAAATGGATCTTCTTACTTGATTGATATATCCTCTATGTGGCCATAATGGTAGAGAATATTTCTACAATGGAGAATATTTCCTTCAAAGATGCTTTGGATGCTTGAAAAATATTTGGAATGAAGTGTGGATCTTCAATGCTCAAATGCTTCTCTTTGAATACTGAAAATATTTAAAATATTGATCATGGTTTTGAATGCTTGACAATTTTCACCAAAATGATGAGCTATGGGGTTCTTATATACCTCTCATAAAATTTTAGAGCTCAAAACTTGAAGGAAACCAACAAGAATCTACAAATCTTGTTAAATCAATGAGATGGGCTAGCGATTTGAAATGCGAGGGAACAAATAGGGAAGAGGTCACCTGGGGAGATCAATTCCAAAAAAGAGATTACATCCAATGACCTCTTAATATAAAAATGTGGTAAAACATTTTTTGGGAGTTAGGAATATAGAGAGAAAGTTAGAAATATAGATGGTGTGGGGCTAGATCAAGCATTACAGACATAAAATCTTGAGAACATTAAAATGGGGGCTAATTGAGCATATAATTATGGGTTCTTACAATCAAGGATGGTATATTTATTACCTACTTTAGAAAGAGTGTAAAAGTACCTCATTCACATAGTAAAGTAGATCAATGCAATGGAAAACTATTTATCAAGGTCAAAGAGACACCATGTCCCCAAGTTACTTAGGTCCCCATCAAATAAAAAATCAAGATAAAAAGAAACAACACTAGAGAGAGAGAGAGAGAGAGAGAGAGAGAGAGAGAGAGAGAGAGAGAGAGAGAGAGAGAGAGAGAGAGAGAGATATNAGAGAGAGAGAGAGAGAGAGAGAGAGAGAGAGAGAGAGAGAGAGAGAGAGAGCTATGGTTTGACTTACTATGGATTGTTTGAAGAGAAGATACTATTAAAAAATATAAAATTGAAGGTTTAGAAAGTTGTGTTAAGATACTTATCCTATTTGAAATGATAGAAAAGTGAAGCATTTTCTGCTTGGAAAGTCACTAAATGAGGAAAATTCCTTACATAAAGCATTATTTCCCTAAGGCTTCCACTGAATAGTGCACAATACACTGTAATTATACATTTGGTTTTATATTGTGATTGATGTCAAACATTGTCTTTGAGAGGTGTTTACTTTTTCCAAACACTATAGTTTGAAAGTACTCTATTTTTGGAGAAGTAATATTATGTGTTAGAAATATTAGTACTACTGAACCTATAGAAAAGTGGATGACCAATATGTATTCATTTCTATAGATTAGTTGAAGACAAGTACATATTTAGTGCAAGACAAGTATATATTTACTATTACAGAATAATGGAAGAGAGGTATGCATTCAATTCTATAAAATAGTGGAAGATAGTGATTTATTATGTAGATTTTATTTAGTTCTTCTAAGTTATTTTCATAGGTATAGAGGTTATTGGTTTTGTTAGGACTTTAGTGGTTCAATGATAGAGTTATGTAGCTTAAGATAATAGATATTCATTTTTTTTCTTAAAGGTTTCTATTCTAGAAGTCAATGTTGAAGATATGTAGATGTGATTTGAATTTTATTTTGGTTTTGGTCTTGGTTATGGTGTTTCCTTGTGATCCATAAATTGTTTCTTATGATCTAGAAATAGAGCTTTCAAGTGTTACAATTAAGATTAGTTATTGGTCTAGTTCATAAATGCATTGTGATGGGTTTGGATGTGGATTGTTGGAAAATAACATGGCTTCTCATGTGGAATGTGGATCTCACTATGCCATGTGGAGGTGCACATATAGTTGGAAAGTTAGGTGATTATTTGAGAAATGTCTCTACATATTTGAGTTGTTTATGGAAGTTGTTTCATTTATTGAGAATCTAGAATTAGGTTGTGTAATATGTTCATGGTCTCTCATTTTTTATGTGTTGATTCTATGTGTGATCTATGTATTTAATGTTTATCTCTTATCTATTTAATGTTAGGTATAATATTTTTTTTGGTCTGGATGATTCAAGCACAAGACCTTATTGCAATTTTCTATTGTCATTGCTAACTTGTAAGGTAATTATAATATGATTTGGTCTACAAAATGGTCATTAACAAGCTAAAAAGGTGACTCGGGCAAGTAAATATCCATAATGCATTTTACCATAATAGAAGAAGCTAAAAGATAATTGGAGACCTCAATGACAAGGAAATAAAAAGAAATGACCAAAGGGAAACCCTAGTAAGTGGATCTAAATTGGGAAAAAATATTTAAACTATCACCCATTAATGGCGATTAAGGTTAAAGCATCCCCCAAAAGCATATACATAGACTAAATGAAAAATAGGATAAACCTATATCTTTGATCATTGGAATAATGAGAGGCCATTAAATGTGATCATAGGCCTTATCAAAATCAATTTTGGAAAATATGTCAATTTTTTAGATTGTCAAACCATATTCTCTACCTTCCCAAACTACAATAATGTTTCCCAAGATAAACCTAGACATAATAAAACCATTCTACTCAAGATGATCAATTTGTGGAAGAAGATGCCTAATATTTAGAACAATGACTTTGGTGTTATCTCTACAAGATATTGTGTTGTCATTAGTTTAGTCAAAGTCATGGATTCAAGGAGATTCAATCGGTAAAAGGAGATAGTCAAGTATAAGGTGAGTTGGTAATGCACACTAAGCCAGTTGGTAAACTAATTGAGCTAACATAGTACTGAACACCTATAGTTACTAAGAAATGCACTACACTAAGCACATGTAGTACACCAAGTTGATAGTACACTGACTGATGAATATCATTTAACAGAGTATTGTGGAGTTACTCAACCGAGTTAGACAATTAATTCAAAATGTGATCAGATCACATTTAATAATTATTCATGCATTAATTGTGAGTATACAAGCATTTATAATGGTTTTTTACATGATCAATGATTTAAATAAATCAGAGTTAAGATCTAATGCTTATATCAAACTATAAAAGGAAAGTTTGTCATTTATAAGAAAAACAACAAGTACCAAGGTAAAAGTCACATAGTCACCGAGCTAGAAAGAAGATCTAATGGTCAAAAGAAATTCATAGCATACCTAACGGATAAGATTAAGAGGCAAAACTCATCTATATTTTGGATGAATTTTTAAGAGAGAGATATACATAGAAGAGGACAAAGAGTTTTTTTTGTTGTTTCTAAGAAATTTAAAGGAGTTATTGAAGGAAAAATAGAAGAGTAGAGAGAAGAGAGCAGATATTCAACTACAACAAAATAGAACAGAACAATGTTACAGTTTGATATTGAGGTAACACAAATCAAAGTACATAGAGTCTGAACAACATTTACATTTGATGCATTTTTATAGACATTGTTAAGTTATTTGATACTATTGTATTGAGATCTTTAAATCCCAATAATGGATAGATCTTAACCAATCTTATATTTGTAAATCCTTTAATAGGGTACATCTCTAAGTTAAGAGTTTGTAAAAATCCTTTAATCAAGTATACCTAACAAGTATTATATATACTTTAACCGGGTAATATATTAGAAATAGCTAAAATTTGTAGCTTTAACTGAGAACCCTTTATACTGCAGTTAGTGAAGGTTGTGGGTGTCAACCCCACTATATTTTTATCCTCTAACCAAGGATTTATATGTTACCAAAATCATGGTGTTATGAGTTCTATTTTTTAATGTTTTGATGTTATGGTTTTATAAGGATTACATTACTTTCATTTCAAATTTATGAACTCAGTAATCAACAAGCAACATTATATGATTTAATCAGTGAATGTGGCTAGAATTTTTTTTTGTGTTACTTATTCACCCCTCCCCTCTTAGTCCCATATCTCCATAGTTATTCAAAAAATTGGTATCAGAGCTAGTACTCTTGATTTAAGATTTTACCACTTGAGAGTTAAAGATCATAGTCATGGAAAGTTATAAGCAATCTAAAATGATTAATGGTCTTTGATTTGAGTTCGAGAGCACATAAGAGTTAATCATAGATTTGAGAAATAAACTTGAGAAATATCTGAGGATAAGAACGAAACTATATGATAAATTAAAGGTTACACAAGAATAAGTTGATACATCTGACACATATAAATGAACTGTGACTCGTGAATCTGAGACTGCTATAAGAGATTTACTTGAAAATAATTACTCACTTACCAAGCTGTTGGATTTAATGAAGAAATATCTTGAAGGTAATAGCATAATAATCGCCAAGCTGATTGAAGGTAAAAGGAAAACTGAGGATGAAAAGAGAATTGCAAAAGATTTTGAAAGACAAATTAAAATCATGTTAACTGAGAAAGATAATGAAATATCAAGAGGATGACCCAAGTTCACTATAATATGACAGACCAACTTCTGAATGAAAATCAAGATTGTACCAAAAATGAATTTGAGAACCAAGCACTGAAAGATGAGATTGAAATAATTGACAAAAGATTGAAAGATGAGAAGAAATGAAGAAGTAATGAAATCACTAGACAAACAAGTTAAGAATAAAAACCAACCGAATGATAGATCATGAATTAGATTTATTGATAATAGCACTACCGAGAAAGGAGAATCATCTAATGCATAGAAAGATCAAGATATTGTACCCCCATGAAAACTAAAGAATCCAAGTTTTTATTATTGTGGGAAGCATGCACACACTACTAATGTTTGTAGAAGAAGAAAAGGTAATGAATCAAGTACACCTAAATTTAATGGTTAATACTTTAGATGTAATAAGTATGAACATCAAGCTTTTGAGTGTAGAACCAACTTTACTAAAAAAAAAAGGAAACTTAAGTTTGATGGTTACTGCAAGAAAGGCAACAAGTATGGTCACAAGACTAAAGAGTGCAGATCAAAGGTAACAAATAATAAGTGGATGCCTAACATAGATAATGCAAACACTAACCGACCAGACACATCTATACCATGGTATTATAACACAATGATTTCATGTTTATCTTGTGGAAGATATGGACACATTTCTACCAATACATATTGATGCACATAATGTATAACATAAAATCATGGAGGAGCCCTGACATGGCATGTTTCCACTATCATAGGGTAGGACACCTACCAAGAAATTGTAGATACCAAAGAGATGCACCAACCAAAGATGAATCTACAAAGAGTGCATTAACTACTATTTAAGAAATTAGAGAACAAATGAGCAAAACCTGGAGGAGAAAGACTCGGGAAGATGCAACATCACTTGGAACCATAGACAACACCATCTCTATCAAGTCTGGTACACTAAGCTCCACCTAAATTATGAGAGGTATGTTGGAACTGCATGCTTATTATAAATCTTACATCAGTTCCTAGGCATTAGAGTTAAGATCCATACCAGCATATTAAGATGCATTTGGATAAGTTGTGAAATTCTTGTTGAAAGTTGTAATGTATGGTTATTTTGTTTAGTATGTTAAGAAAAGTAACTTTGTCCTCATTATAAAGGTATAAGGGAATCGGTAAGTGCATTTAATGAAAATAATAAAGTCATTGGAAACCCTAATCAAGGAAAAGATATAAATAGATCAGTTTGTTATTCTTTTGAACATAACATTTTTTAAGATAATTTGAGCACACTATAGAGCAGTCATTCTGTTGAGCATTGAAGCAATTTCAAGGATTTTCTGAATCTTTACAAGAGCATTGTAATATGTTTCTGAGATAATTGGTTATACTAAGTTGTATTTGTGAAGTTGTATTTTATCAAGCATGCCCTAGTTTGTTAATATGATACATTTGGAGGTAATCATGGCACCAAGGATGTAGAGACCAGTACTAGTGAATAATGTCGAACCAGTGAACCCTCTATACAAGTTTCCCCTAGCTATAGCTGCAAAAATTGATATGACAGGAGAATTATCTTCAATCCCACTTTGAGTAATTTTGATTGAAGATGTTCACATGTTTATTCATTCCAAGATAAAAGATTTATATGAAGCATATATTGATGCTTCATTTGAAATAAGTTGTGCGTGAATGGAAAAGTAAAAGATGAGCACACACATCTAGAAACAAAAGGATTGATTCATGTAATACATTTACCAAGAGTATTCAAGCCCAAATTCCCATAAGGATGGTACTCAGTCAAGTACATGACTAGTTTATGTGGTTGGATAAACTGATTAAGATAACAAAGGATATTTTGCACATCATCACTAGATTACGTATTGGTAACAAACCCAAGGAAATTAAGAAAATTGACAAGGGTAAGCTCACCAAGCTAACAAAGGAACAATAAGATGGAAGAGGAATGAGGATATATACTGTTGAGGATCCCAAGTGAAGGTATGCATTCAATTTTATATCTTACAAAGTGCTTCAATCATCCTGAGTGGACAGTGTACCATGTGGAGCAGTAGACCATGCATTTAAGATAGTGAAGAAAGGACTTGAGATAAATCTTCGTGAATTTTTCATTAAGAAAATAGATGAAAACATGAATACAATTAGAAAGGTGAAGACCAATACTTTGAAATTTGGTTCATTATTGGTATGTATTTTATTTTACTTCCAAAATTCATTTCCCTCTATTGGAGATAAAGTATAGAAAACTGATAGGCCAGTCATCTATCAAATAAATGAGTATATACAAAGTCTAGGAGAAAACTTTGATGAAATCATGTCTGACTACTTTTTTAAATTCCAAGCTAAAAAGGCATAAGAGAAATATAGTTCCACCTCAACTAATGTCTAAGTATCAGGATAATATATCTTTTGAGGTAGATACTAATGTTTCTATCATCAAGGTTGTTGAACTAAGAGTTGAATGGATTCAACCGATTGGATATGATATGGATATAGATACTGGTTTGAAATATATAGAATCTTAATTATCTAAACCAATTGATCCTAATGAAAAGAGGTATAATGGTAAAAATATAAAATCAAGGAAGGTATAATGGTACCTAGATCAATCAAGAAAGCAAGAAAGATGATTGATGTTTTATCAAAGACTCTTGGAGTTGTAGATACATTGGATAAAGAAACTGAGAATGAAAAATCCATTATAGTGGTTGACAAGAAAAATGTAGAAATGTCATCATTGGGCATAAGAGGTATTCGAAGGAATGCCAAATCTTCCTTACAACTAAGAGAAAATAAAGCTAAAGTGGTAGTACAACCAAGAGGAAAGACTTATGTAAGATCTAGAGGAAGGAAGTAACCTGCATGAACAAGAAGACAACTATTACTTGGTAATGAAAGTGAAACAAAACCTAATGAGCCAAACAAGTCTATACTAGTTACAGACCTTTCACGAGTTCCAGAAAGTCTTGATGATTTTCTAGAAGGACTAAAGAAATCAAGATATTTTGGAGGTTTCAGGCAAGAAAAATATGAGAAAAGGAATGAAGAACATAAGAAGAAGATTGAAGAAGCTATTGTCGTAACTTTTCTAAGATACAGATTGACAATGATTGAACTTTAAGACCAGAAAAGGGGTTAGAAAGCATATATAGGTAACCACAAACCCTAAACAATATGCTACCCTAACTAATATAACATTAAAACCATTTGAAATAAGAGTTGAAATATATGCAAGATAACACAAGAAAACTCCCTTCAACTGTAATTCTAATGGTCTCCTTTCTTCTCCATAGAGGTTGATATGTTGCTCTTTGACAAACAAAATTGCACAAAGAACTTGAAAGCTTGGATTGATAATGAGAATTACTAGAAGATGAGTGATCTTGAGTTTTTCTCAAAATCTTGTGGTTAACCCTGAATGAGAGAAATGCATCCCATTTTATAAAAAATGAGATACAATTTGGTGAGATTGAACAAAATCCTTGAATAAATGCATATTTTGGTTAGTGAGATGCTTGGAAGCATGAAAATGGGGGAGATATATTGAGGAGATATTGAAAATATTTGTGAACTACCTTAATAGAGATGAGAAACCTCAATTAAGGGATATGATATTTAGGTGAGATTATGAATCTTTAATCCAATCCATAATTCAATATTCTCAAATATTCCTCAAAATCAAATCAGATTTATGAAATTGTAAAATATCATAAATTGAAAATAGATAATTAATTAATAAAAATTAATTAACTATTGGAGATTTAGGGAAATGGGGAATAAATAAAGTTTGTTTATTTATTCAATTAGAACTTACGATAAACTATGGGTTATTCATCCAAAAGGGGAAATTAGTGAGAAATAGGTTCAATTGAAGGTGTTGATGTTGAATTGAAAGGATTTTGATAATATTGATAAGGATTAGGGTTAATTTTGAGGGTTCAGGAATAGTTTAGGAAAATCATGAGGCATCGATGATCTTTGACAATGCGCCTAGATAATGATGATTGTAAATTATTGAAAAGCACCAATGAACTTTGATGGCATCATAAGATTGAAATGGGGAAACATCAATGATGTTTGACCATGTTCCTGAAATGATAATCAAAAATATTATTGACATTAATGAACAACACAATTGAATTGAAATTGATAGATTGATAGTGATAACACCAATGATCTTGGACAATGTTATCAAATGGTTGATTGAAAGGATACAAAGCATCAATGATCTTGGACAATGCTCCTAAAATGATGACAAGATTGATTGAATTGAAATAGGGTTTTGATCAATTGGTTTGAAATTGGCTTGATTAGGCATCGGTGATCTTGGACAATGCCCAAGAATAGTTGGAAGAGGTCCAGAAAATTATGCAAGTCATTAGGAATAGAATAGGATAGATTTGAACTGATTTAGAAAGGTTTTGGATGGTTTAGGATTGAATAGGATCGGTTTAGGAAGGTTTGGGATGGTTTAGGATCAAATAGGATCGGTTTAGGAAGGTTTGGGATGGTTTAGGAGTGATTTAGGAAGGTTTGGAAATGATTTGGAAAATGATCAATTTGATAGCAAAAGTAGAATTATTAGTAAATAACTGAACAATTTTGCAATGTTCAATCATTGATGAAAGACAAAATTTCACCATAAAATAAAGATCATATGCGCATAGAGGAATAATTAGGTCGCAAAACAATGTTTCGATTGTAATGCTAAAAATGTTAAAACATGTAGACTAGTAGGCTCGAACCTTTGTTAGGTGTCTATATTTTGCCCCTCTTTGATACAATGTGATTATGAGCATTGTGTCAAAGAGTCCTATAGAAAATAGCATTAAAACATGCCCTACTTATGATGGGATACATAGGTGCCCCCTTGGGAAATCATCCAAAAATGCAAGTGATAGGTCGATTTGTCAACAATGTCGAGATAGATCCACAACAACAATCAGATCAAACATCAGAGGTCAAACACAAAAGATATGAGGTTCAAAGTGCCAAAAGCATCGTGACCAATAAAAAATGAAAGGGTTGCATGTCCATCTAGGCAACCAAGAGGCTATAAAAGGGCTTGGAAGGGGTTTTGGAGCTCATTTTCACTCTCTCATTTGGAAGAATTGAGCTCTGGAACAAGGAAGATGGATCAAGTGCTAGCAGAGATTTAGCATAGGGAACAAGTTTGTAGCTTCCAATGG
Source organism: Thuja plicata (assembly GCA_018584345.1). Lineage (NCBI taxonomy): Eukaryota > Viridiplantae > Streptophyta > Pinopsida > Cupressales > Cupressaceae > Thuja > Thuja plicata. Next base: position 1,540,295 of record MU226278.1, on the reverse strand, counting down.
CCCGCCAACATGGGACCTGAGGTGAGTTCATCTGGTCCTGTCAATGGTTTCTTGCTTTGCATGCATTTCTAGGTGCTTTTTGGGGTCAAAATAGGGTCAAATAGGGCTTGAAGGGGCTCACACATGCCACCTGTGCAAGTCATGTGACCACCTACATAGGTAGCATAGGTGGGATGACCACCTATGCAGCCAGTGTAGGTGGGAGGCCATGCTACGTAGGTGGTAAGAGAAACTATGTAGGTGGTTAGAAGGGCCTCAAAATAGTGTCTGGGGATTCCTAAAACACCCTAAACTTCTGTAAATAGGTTAAAACCCTAGGACAAGGTCAAAATTAGGTCAAACTAGGTCAAAAAAGGTCCTAGGTTAGTCAACATGAATAGAAAGTATAAAAAGTTGACCAAAGTTGCATGTTGATCACAGGAAGAGTTGCCAGTTCCATAGACATGAAAGAGTAGACCGGAATGTCTAGATATATGCCACAGGGTGAGCAGACATGCGAGGAAGATTTTGGCCTCTCTAAGATTCTACTATATCATGCATATGCTTAAGGTTAAGGAAAATTGGGGGTTGATCATAGCGTTAGCCGAGCAATGACACTCAGAGACAAGTTCTTTCCACCTGCCGACAGGGGAGGCGATGGTGACTCTGGAGGATGTATGGTGTATCCTCAGGATCCTGATTCATGGCAAGCTAGCTGAGTACAATCCTACTATAGGGAGGTCAACATTCCACTGGTTGTTTGAGAGTGATGATGAGGATCTAAACATCCAGGATTATTAGATCAGATGGGAGATGGTCACGAGGTAGCATGATCATTTGATTGATGTTATCTGTGGAGTTATTGCATGCCTTTTGGTGCCTGACAGATGAGGTCATGGGTTCCCCATTGGCTGGGGGAGGATCCTTGAGTAGATGATCATGGAGGGTACAGTGTTTGCATGGGGGCCATGCATGCTTGCGATGACTTACTATCAGCTCCACCGGTTGGCTTACTGAGGTGGACTATCGATTAGTGGTGGGATCACATTGCTGCAGGTGTGGGTCTATGAACACATAGTTGTGTTCTGGCTAATTGTTGAGAGAGTGGTTTTGCCAAAAAAAAATTATGTTTACTACTATTGAGAGGTGCTTGCACAGGGCCCACTAGGATACACATTGCATTTTTGTCACAAGATAGATGTGCTAAAAGGTTTTACATGGCGTCCATACAGAGATTGCCCCAAATGGGATGATGATGAAGATCATTTTCCTTACTACAGACAGGAGAGGTACCTCGTCGGGAGGTTTTTTTATGGGTCATATAGTGATTAAGATGTAGCTCCTAGAGTGATTCAGGTGATAGTTTTGGAGATACAAGGAGTGTCGATAGGTATAGTTTTGTTTTCTCAGTCGAGGGCAAAGGCTAGGATATGGGGTGTAGCACTCAAGCCTCAGGTGGCCTATGCCAAGTTCACATAGTTATAGCCCAGACCCTGGGGAGTAGATGTAGATGCAGATGTGACATACACAAGAACCACATATGAGTATGATAGGTGGTTTTCTCAGCACAGGCCAATTCCATTGACTGATTCAAATGTAGCGATACTGAGAGTGTGGGTGCCCAGAGATGAGAGCACCGACGAGGAGGATGAGGATGAGGGTGATGAGGAGGAGGAGTCAGATGAGGATGATGGTGATGATGGGGATGACAATGATGATGAGGATAGGGATCTCAGTGATATGCCGATGTAGATAGATGAGGACAGGGATGAGCCACCACAGGGTCCTAATGATAAGTTGGAGGCATAAAGACAGCGCATTATTGAGCTTACGAGCTAGATATATAGATTAACACTAGAGAGAGATACAAATAGAGCTGCATGGGCTATAGAGTGATCAGCGCTTATAGTACAGGTGGAAAGGTTGATAGCATAAAGGGACACATGCTCTCCTCTTGAGATATAGATAGGTCCAGGGCATAGAGAGCCGAGGAGTCACACCAATTTATCAGCACCAACAGAAATGTAGGCGTGTGTGACATTGCAGTGTTGTTATTAGATGTCAGGGTAGGGTCATAGTATTTGAATGTGAGTCAAAGGGGAGCAGTAGGGGAGTCCTACGGGAATGTAACCATATATCCTAAAGATGAGGCTCCCCTTGTGTGATGCCCTATCTTCCCTGATCTAGGTGGCCCCCTCGATCCCAAAACTCCCCTGTGGCTTTGTGTCCTATGGGAATGTGACATTGCAGAGTTGTTATTAGATGTGACATTGCAGTGTTGTTATCATCTAGTAGGTCACATTCTCGTAGGACACAGAGCAGCAGGGGAGTGTTGGGACCGAGGGGGCCACCTAGATCAGGGAAGATAGGGCATCACACAGGGGGAGCCTCATCTTAAGGACCAGATAGGGATTAGGAGGACTGAGAGAGTAGGGGTTGACAAGAGGTCTCTCTAGCAGAGGGACAAATTTGATAGACGTGTGATATGTTATGAGCCTGTAGGCCTTGGTGTATACAGACACTTTGATTTTTGTACTCTGATACTTTTTGGATATGGATATATGATATGCAACTATTTTATGCTTTACTTTCCTGTTATATGATGATGCTTAGGTATTACAATGTATTGCCTTTTGTTGTGCAATAAAGTTTTTTTATGGATGCACTAATGTTTTTGTCATTTGGTTTTTTCAAATGTATGAATGCAAAATACAAATGTATGGTTGAAATGTTTCTCATGTATAAATGAATGAATGCAAAAAATGCACATGTTTTTTGTTGTTTTTCCAATTTATAAATACATGTATGTAGGATGCACTTGTTTTTGATGTACTAGAGTACTAGACCAAGGAGATTGTGAGGACTGACTGAAGAATTGTTAGTAGGAAGTTGAAATTAGATGAAGAAATGTTAGTAGAAAGATGTTGGCTTTCAAAGTGCAAATTGTGTTAAGAGCTTATTTTGATATTGCAAAAGCGGATGTGGTGCATCGTGGCACAAAATCCAAAGTGCAAAAGTCATCCTTTTTGCGTAAAAAAACACAATGCAGATAGAGGATGATCTTCTCCATCCTGAAAGCATGTAGCAGATATGCCTCAGAATTTCATGAGATCATCAAAATAGGCAGAAAAACTAAAGCGAAAGCAACTGGTCATGAACCATCCTAGCTACTCTCGTAAGTTTAGATATTATCATCGAATAACATAGGAACATGATAAAAAAAATAAAAAAATACTCATGAAAACAATGTGAGCCAACAACCATTCATATCTTTTGTTACTTGCATTAAATGTTCTTTGATTGGTAGCTTAGATTTGCAAATTGATTGATTTGGTAATTGATTGATAGTTTGGACAGAGTGATTAATAGAAAAGATTAAAAGATGGAACAGGTCCAATTAGATTGAATGTTGACTCACAATGATTTAGATCACATGTGATTTTTTTAAGTACAAATTGATGATTCTGTCACTGAAGTCGGCAAACATGATGTTTGATTCGTAAAAAGAAGACAAGTATGTACAAATTTAATGGAGATTTTTTAAAAGGTTTTGCAATTTTTAGGATTTTTGAGATATTTGAATTTTTTGGTCTTTTTTCAGGATTGTTTTTGAATTTTTAGGGTTTTTTTCAGGACATTATATCATTTTTAGGAGTTTTTTCATAACATTATTTGAATTTTTTGGAATTTTTTCTGATTTGAATTTTTAGGATTTTTCTAGGTCATTCAGATATTTATAATGTGTTATCTCCAATCAGATAGTCGATGAATCTCATGGGTAAACCACATTCAAGGTCTTGCCCCTAGTCTGAATTCAAATTTAAATACGCTCAGTGCTAGGAATCTGCCTCCAGACAACAAAGAGGCTATATATAGAGGCCAAAAGGATAGATAGACTGGGTATACCAAGGGGAAGACAAGGAAGATCAACCAGTTATAGGCCATAAAGGGGCACTAGGGTTGATGCAAATTGAAAGATGTGATCAGGAAAGGACATCAGGATACTAGGTGGAACCGTGATAGACAATGGAGCAATGACTTGCTACGCATGGCGCCTGTTTGCCAGGTTTTCACTATTAGACGAGATTTTTCTCTTCATTTCTATTTTTGCATGAAAAGATGCCTATTTGCCAGGTTTTCATTAAGGAAACCATTTTTTTCTTTTTCTTTTTTATTTTTTTATTTTTTTCCTTTTTTTTTAATATTTTTTCAAAAAAAATTTTCAATTTTTTTGTACTTTTTTAAAGAATTTTTTGTAATTTTTTTGGTACTTTTTTCAGAAGTCATGCATAATACTTACGGAGGTGCATGTTGTTCAGTTCCTTTGGAAATGTTTCTCCCTCTGGTATTTCAAGTTGATACACTCTAGACCCATATGATGCTGTGACTATGTATGGGCCGTCCCAATTTGGTTCAAATTTTCCAGCCTTCTCTTTGTGTGGCTAGGTTTTGTAGTTCATATTTAGAACCAAGTCTCTGATCTCAAAATGGTGAGCTTGGACCTTCTTGTTTTTACTCTATTTTAGACGGTTTTGATACGCTTACAACTGTACCAAGGCAGTTTGTCACCGCTCATCAAGCATCTCGAGCTCATGCAATCTGGAAACTCTATACTGTTCATCATCAATAATGCCTTGTAAGGATACTCTCAATGAAGGAATTTCAACCTTGAGGGGTAATATGGCCTCAATTCCATAGACAAGAGAGTACAAAGTAGCACTAGTGGGGGTGTGGATGTTGGTCCTGTAGGCTCACAAAGCTGGGTTTAGTTGTAAGTGTCAATTGCGGCCAACATCATTGACAGTCTTTTGCAAGATCTTAATGATTGTCTTGTTAGATGCCTCTGCTTGGCCATTTCCTTGTGGGTAGTATATGCTAGAAAATCCATGATGGATTTTGAATTTCTCACAGACCTGGGTAACATCCTTATTCTAGAATGGACTACCATGGTTAGTAATAATGGCCAGAGGAACTCCATAATGAAAAATGATATAATTCAGGATGAATCTGGAAACTTTCTTACTGATGATGTATGTCATGGGGATAGCATCCACCCATTTGGTAAAGTACTTAGTGGCCATGATGATGTAGTTATGGACATCAGAAGATAGGGGTGTGATCTTCCCTACAAATTTAGATTCTCATTGAGAGAAGGGCCATGGAGAAACCACTGGCTGTAGATCTTGTGCCAGAGCATGAATCAAATTACCGTGAATCTGGTACTTGTAACATTTCTTAGCAAATATATGAGCATCTTTCTCCATGGTAGGCCAATAATATGCTACTTGAACAAACTTCTTGCCAAGACTCAAACCATTAAAATGTCCACCACAAATTTCATCGTGGACCTCACGTAAGGCAATGTTAGCTTCTCACGAATTGAGGCATGTGAGGAGGGTTTGGTCATAGGCTCTCCTATAAAGGGTATCACCAATGATGACATAACAAGAGGCTTGATGGATAAGAGCTTGACGCTTTTTTTTGGATAAGGTAGGGGGTAACGTATGGCCATGTAGGTAATTGTAGACATCTTGATACTACGGGGAATCAGGACCAACAATGTCACACACAAGCTCAGATTATGGAATGTTGAATGCTGGAAGCAATAGCTGATCAATGAGAAATTCATATCTCTCTTTATTATTCAGCATGTCGATCATAGATGCAATAGTGGCCATAGCATCTGCTTGTTTGTTATGTACCCGTGGAAGTTGGCAGAAACTGATTGTGACAAATTGTTCCTTGAGGAAGTCGGCCAACTATTTGTAAGGTAATAGATTTTCCTCAGTTTCATAGTCATCAATGACCTAGTGGATGACCAATTGAGAATAACCATATACCTTGATGTGTTGGATTTTCTATTGAATAGCAAGTTTGAGTCCAATGACTAGTGCTTCATATTCAGCTATGTTTTTTGTACATGCAAAGGTAATTCTATAATATTTTGGTATGATATCTCCTTGCAGGGTGAAAAACATGATGCCTACCCCCAATCCATGTCAAGTGTGTGAGCCATCAAAGTAGAGTTTCCATTCATTGGATTCAATGAAGGAAAAAATGGACTCATCTAGAAATTCTGAAAGTAACGGATGATCATCAAGAACTTGTGCCTCTGCGAGCTGATCCACTATCACCTAGCCTTTTATTGATTTTTTGTCTACATAGTCTATGTCAAACTCACTCAAGAGCATGACCCATTTGGCTAGGCAACTTGTGAGAGATTCTTTTCCCTAAAGATACTTCAATGGATCAATGTGGGAAGCGAACATGGTTTTGTGGTGTAGTATGTAATGTCTTAACTTTTGTGTGGTGAAATCCACAGTAATATAGGCTCATTCAATGAGTGAGTGTTTTAAATCATATCCAAAAAAAGTTTTTATAATGTAATAAATATCTCTTTCTCATCCTTGTTCATCATGTTGTGCAAGAAGAGCACCCAATGCATTTTCTGTGGTAGAAATTTACAAGAAAAAAGGCTTCCCTAGAATGGGAGGCATCAAGATTGGTGGATGCAACAGATAATCCTTCAGTTGTTGGAACGAGTGCTCACATTTTTCATTCAAATGGAATGTCACATCCTTGTCTAGTAGATTTGTAAATGATTTTCATTTATCTACAAGTTGTGCAATAAATTGGTGGATAAATTGTAGTTTCCCTTGTAGACTTCTTAGCTTCCTTAGGATGTTTGGTGGAGGCATTTCTAAAATGGCTTGAACCTTTTTAGGGTCCACTTCAATACCTTGTTGAGAGATGATATAGCCTAGGATTTTTCCAGAAACAACTCCAAAAATACACTTTTTCTTGTTTAAGAAGACTTTATACCCTTCTATTCTTTCAAAGATTCGGGCCAAAATACTCAAATGATCTTTCTTGGTTGTAGATTTGTAGAGGAGGTCATTAACATAATCTTCCATCAAAACATGCATGAATTCATAGAAGATTGTGGTCATTTCCCATTGATAAGTAACTCTGACATTCTTGAGGGTGAAGGGCATGACATTCCAGCAATAGGTTCCCCAAGGACATGTGAAAGTTGTCTTAGCTTAGTCCTTGGGAGGAATTCAAATTTGGTTGTAACCAGAGAAGTCATCCATCAGTGATAGCATCTTGTAACCTCTAGTCATGTCGATAATCATGTCGATGTTAGGCAGAGGAAAATCATCTTTAGGGCATGCCTTATTTAGATCATGAAAATTAGTGCATATCTGTATGCCCCTAGCATGCTTCCTAATAGGAACCAGATTGGAGATCCAGTCTGCCTAATCAATAGGTCTGATGAATCATGCATCCAATAACTTCTTCAATTCTTCTTTTACTAGTAGACCTATTTGGGGATGCATTTTTCTTAGCTTCTATTTTACTGGCTTCATACCTGGCTTCAGAGGGAGGTGGTGAAGAACTAACTTAGGATCTAGGCTAGGTATGTCTACATAGGATAAGGAAAAATTGATCTGGCACTCAAGGAAAAATCTAATAAACACATCCTTCTCTTCTGGCGAGAGTGATGCTGCAAAGTGTATGATCTTGGGGTTCTTTGGTGATCCCAAGTTAATCTCATTGGTCATTTCAATGAGCAATGTTGACTTTTCCTTTGGAGGGGTTATGTCTAGTCTTCCATCCTTAGGCACCTCAGAGAGGTATTCTACCTTAGATACGGCCTTTGTTTTTACTTTTTCATGGTCAACTGGCGCCTTTTAGTTTTCACCACAGGACCTATTCTTTTTATATTTTTCTTTTCTGATTTTATCATTTTCAATTTTGTGACTCGAAGACGGAGTTGACTCCCCAAGATATGCTGTAGCAACAAGGTCAATGGAGAATCCTCTTTTGTGGTCACCAAATGGTATTCCCTCTCAGAGCTCAAAGAATTTTGTTATTGCTTTGTTGTTCTCAAAGCAATCCAAGCTTGGTGGTCCTTGCTCATCCCAATCAATAAGTTCAGGGTAGACTAGGGGGATATCATTATTAGTTGTACAGATGTTTTTAGGGCTAGAGGTAATGACAAATATGTGGGTGGTCTCACAATAGCGTGTCACACTTTTTTGAACATCTTAATTTTTGCTAAAATTGCACATTTTTAAGAAAATATGATGATTTAAGCCTTGAGAGGTCCCATTTGAAGGAGTAAATTCAAAATGGCTAGATAAAAGACTCTTGGATCAAAATCACTTTGGTATAATCCCCCTACTTGTCACTCACACCTATAATCGAGTCTCCTTTGAACCCATCAAAACCTGAAAAAAAATCACTTTGACATTAAATTTTTGTGGGATCAAATAAATTCATTTGAAAAACCCAAATACATGATGATAGTACTCCGAGAAAGCTTTCCAGTGATTATGAGTTATATATATATATATATATA
>MU226278.1:1467937-1531901 GCA_018584345.1 Thuja plicata | reverse complement strand
TATATATATATATATATATAGAGAGAGAGAGAGAGAGAGAGAGAGACTTTTCTTATTAAGTTTTACTAAACATAGATTGTCTAACCATTTAGCGACTTCTCTGTTGAATGCTTCTGGAAAAATAGTAAATCAGGAAAAAAAACTTATAAAAAATATCTAGGAAATAGGTATTTATGTTACCTTTCTATCAAAAAAAGAATAAATGAATTTCAATATATATATATAGAGTTAGAGCGATCCAAGTGAACCTATTTCCAAATTATAATTAATGTCACTTCATAACTCAATAAACTATTAAATATTCAACCAAATTGAATGAAACCAAATGGATTCCCTAGACATTTGTGTTACAGACATAAATTCAAAATAATTACATTCTTATAAGTTTTATAAAAAAATTTATGTTGATCAAAGTGAGTGTCACTCCAGAAAAATCCTGATTTTTTACAAAAATAATTTTTGAAGTAGAAGGAAAAATAGATACAAATAAACTCTAATTTATTTTTAAAAAATATATTTATAAACTAGAAAAAAAATGCTTAAAGTCACTAGTTTACATCATCTTCAAATTATTAATGGTTTTACAACAATAGATGTCTGAAAGCAAAGTTTTTTTTTCAGAATGTTCATTTCAGTGTAAAAGTTGGCCAAAAAGTGGGTACCAGTTTTGTGAGATCACCCATGTAGATATCAGTGTCTTCAGAGTCAGAGACTTCATGCACTAAAGGTTCAGGACTGGGATCCCAGAAAATTCTAGACCAGGTATCAGGATTGGTTATCGAAGGGGGAACTATGTTAACATGTTTGTCTACCATAGGTAGGTCTTCAGGGTCAGGGAAGAAACGGTCAAGCTCATAAGGACTAGAAGTACATGTGTTCCATTCCCACTTTTTTGAATTGGTAGTGTACTCAGAACAGGTAACCTCAGATGCCTTTTCATTGCTTGAAACATCTACGTTTTCACATGAGGTCATTTTGGCATTCGAAGAGACAATTTGTAATGGTTTGAATCCAATGCCCAGATGAAGGGGATGGCCTTTTGCAGCCATTGGTTCAACAATTAATTGTTTGTTTACTCCAAGACCACTGTGGTCATCATATCCTTTTTTTTGTATGAGTGTGAACCCGACCCTGTATCTTTCAGTGAGTATCTCAGTGGGCTCATGTTCTTATTTCTATTGATATTGGAAAATCTAGCTGTATGCATTTTCATATACATGTTCTTCGTGCAAACCTCCCCACAGAGTAACTGTAGCCGAGGGGATAACCTTCATGGTAGTATTGGGTGGTTGTGCTTGCAATAAATTTGGTTTTCCATAAGATTTTAGGGAGAGAGGAAGCTTCCCAATATGAAAATCTTGTGCCATGGTATACTCTCCACACCCTTTATCTTCAATCTTCAGCTTTCCTTTCATCATTTTTTCAAGAGTTGCTACATCATATTTGGAGGAATTGGATGAAGTCACTTCATTGTTGGTAGGCCCCTATTGTGCAGGCCCTTCTCTCAGATTGGTACAAAACTGGAAAGGGTTAGGATCACCTAGGACAGTGATCTCAACTCCCTCGTGAAATAACTTCAGACATTGATGGTACATTGAGGGAACCGCCTTCATGGAATGGATCCATGGGCATCCTAAGACCATGTTATAGGAAAAGTCTAGATCTAGGACATGTAGCAATGTGTTTTCAGTAACTAGACCAGTCTTGATGGGTGGGATGATGTCTCCCTTATAGGGACATTCAATGTCATCATAGGCCTTTATTGTGATTCTCCTAGAAGGATCAATGTCACTCTCATTGTAACCAAGATCAAGAATGACCTTCAAAGTGCAGATGTTAAGTCCTGATCCACTTTCTATCATGACTTGCCACACTTTGGCATTATGGACAAAAAATTCTAGATGGAGAGGGTAATTGTGGCCAATCCGATCATGTGGAACATCATCTTTGGAGAATGTGACATGCTAGGAGACATAGAAGTGTCCCATCATGGCCTGAAACTGGTTAGTTTCAATGTTGGTCAGAACAATGGACTCTTTTAAAGCTTTGTCAAGGACTTCCTTGTGCTGAGGGGATGTGTGCAGAAAATCAAGGAGTGATATTAAGGCAGGGATCTTACCCAACTGGTCAACAAGGTTGTAATCTGAAGGTACCTTGGGTTTAGATGGTGCGCCAAGCACAGTAATATTGGTATGATGGGTAGTGACTATGCATTGAGGGTTACTATCTTTATCCTAGAAGGTTAGAGTGGACACACATGAATTGGCCTTAGAGAAACAATTGATGGTATAGCCCTAGCCAATCTGAGTATAATTGACATTGTTCTTGGATTTTGAATTTGACATAGAGGCCTTTCCCTTTTCATGATCAACCAAGGGGTTTGTGAAGATAGTATGGTCAGTATTGGAAGATCCTGCTATGGGTTTAACTTCAATAACACCTTAATCAATAAGTTCTTAGACCTTATGTTTTATTTGGTAGCAGGAATTGGTTTGGTATCCCTTTGTCTGATGATAATCACAGTATTTTTTGTTGTTCCTCCAAGGGGGTTTCACTACTGGAGGATCACAATGTTTGGGTAATTGAATGTAATTGTTTTGCAAAAACTTTTGTACGACTGAATGGAGTGGTTCACCCAATGGCGTGAACTATCTTTGTGGTCCATCTCTATTCCTCAGTGGTCGATGCTACCAATTTTGTTACACATTATCATTTGTTTGTGCTTGAGGTTGTGTTGGAGGTGGCACTGGAGGTGGTGCTTGAGTTGTTGTCTGTGTACTGGTAGCAGCGGGTCCTTTGAGACTCACTTTCTACTATGTCATGTTAACTGCCTATATTTCAACAATGCCATCATTTGTGACATTTTTATTTTGAGACAAAAATTTTGACTTGTCAGTGGAAGTGCTCGCGCCCTGATTATCCTTGTTGATTTTTAATACTCCTTTTTCAATAAGACCATCTTGATGTTGATTCCCTTTTTCATGAGCTTTTGAATTGTACTTGGTCATTTAATCTTGACCTCATACATCATCTCAGGTACCAAACTTTGGATAAATAATAAATTTTTTTGTTCTTCCAGCACATCAAAAAGACATTGAATTACCAAACTCCTCCATCGTACTAGGAAGGTCATAAAGGATTCTCCAACCTTTTGTTTGGTCGTGCATTAGTCAGTTAGCATAACCTCACTTGATATGTTGAATGCAAAATGAGAGATGAATTTTTTGGCTAGTTCTTTCCAAGATCTGATATTGCCAGGTAGTTTAGAGTACCACTCCATTGCTTGACACCCAAGGCTTCAAGGGAAGAGTTGCATGAGATACATGTCATCATGATTAACCTCAATGCAAGACATATAGAATTCCCGAATGTGGTTGATTGGATTGCCTTTCCCTTTGTATTTCTCAAACTTAGGTACATCAAAATTCTTGGGAAAAGGAGGCATGTAAATGCTTGGATCGAATGGATTAGGACACATGTCTTGTTCCATGTAGAGTGTCTTGGTGTCCTTTAATTGCATATCATTTAGTTGCTTCTATAAGCATTGGATTTATTGAAGCATTTCTTCACTCTTCGAAGACTTCATAGATTTTTTACATGTATTAGAGTGATGTGTCCACCTAGAAGCCCTTAAACGTTGACTATAATCTGAGGCTCGATCTAATTCTGATGATTCAAATGATATATCATGGACTGATGCCACATGTTTTCTGGCATGTTGGTGGGGATCTTCCACATGTTGTTGGTTTAGTAGTGTAAGATTATATTGCTGACCTTGTATCGCATAATATGGTTGGGAAACTTGTTGTTGATATCGTGGGGCATAGTGTTGTTTCTGAGTTTGCACCCCATGCTATTTTTGTTGAGACACATTTTGTTGTTGTGACATATGGTTGTCGCTGCTGAACATATGGTTGGTGAACATATTGTTGTTGTTTCTATTGTTCAACATGTTGTTGTCTTTGTTGTTGAGCATACTACTTTTGCAAAGCATGTTGTTGTTGTTGTATATAATGTTGTTCTAAAGCATGTTTTTGTTGTATATATTGTTGTTGCAGAGCATGTTGTTGCTGCTATACATATTGTTGGGTATGTTGTTGTTGTCACGGGTGCACTTGTTGCACCTTTGGAACTTGCAAAGTTTGGGTGATAGGATCAGATTCTTGACCCATCTACATTGTTGGTTGTTGCATGTTGTGACCTTGTTGAAATTCAAGTGGTCCAAGTATGCCATCAAGATTTGCAGTCTTACATTTTGGTGGTTGCATTTGAGACATCATGTTAACTTGGGATGCAAATTGAGGTTGCAATGGTTACGCTTCATTCACAAGTGGTGCTCATTGAGCTGCTTGGGCTTGTTGCACTTTCTCTATGACATGTTCTTGTTGGGTCACCTTAGGTGGAATTAGTGCAATATCCATGAGACTCATATTATTTTGTTCTTGCAATTGATTGGTTATAGTTGTAGTAGTTTCTTTAAATGTATCAAATGTGAGTACCCTTGGTGGTTCATTAAATGGTCCTTTGGACGTTGTTTTATTTGAAGTGCTTCCTAGGAGTGTTGTATGTGATACCAAAGGAGGACCACTTGGTTGTGTTTCTTCAAAAGGGGGGACATCTAGCATAACCGAAGGAAATGTGAATGTCTCATTTGATCATTTTGGCAAGTGATTCTTTAAATAAATCCTTAATGTTTGTTTAGGAACCTTTTTAGGGATTTGTGTAGCATCCACTGTCTTGAGAGGAGGGATTTCTATTTCTTCAAATAAAGGATTATCCAATGGTATATACTTTTCCATTGGAGGAATATCGACAGTTAAATCATTTCATTGTCATTTTTTTTTTAGCTCCATAGCTCACTCATCGAAGGGTTGTTCTCCCTTTTCTCTGTCCCACACCACTAAGGCTTGGGTCTCTTCTAAAGTAGATGATGGGCGAGTTTGATATTCCAAAAATAGTTGAGGATTTGTCTTCTGAATTGCTTTGATATACCATCGCAGATCTTGATTCATAACTTGCATGTTAATGTCTACTAAATTTTCCTTTCCTCAATGACCTCATCAATTTCCTCTTTTTCTTAAATATTTGAATGAACAAAATATCCCATGTGAGTCACGAGAATCTAAAGAGGGAATTGAGGCATTGCCTTGATCTTGATTGTCTGGTGGTGGTGGAGGAGGTTGATAAGATCCAAAGTCCATGTTTGGCATAGTTTGTTGTTGCAAGTAATTAGGTTGGACTTGGTTGATTTGAGAAATTCATTGGTATTCCTCCTCAAATGTAGGGAGACCACTCCCTTGGCTAGGTGGCATAGGTACAAAGATTGGGTCAAATTTTGGGGGAGGTCCCCACTAAATAGTGCCAAATTTTGGGGAAGCATTGAAAGGATACCCCATGTTTCATAGATCATTTCTTGAATTAGGTTCTTGGGGAAACATGACATGTCTTGGGTCATTAAAGTTTTGAATCACTTCTTCCAATTGTTGCATGTTGACTAGGTCAGTTTGATTATGATAAGAAACACCTTGTCTTTGATCAAAAGGTAATTGTGATTCTGGTTGTGACGTAAACATAGGTAAAAGGAGAATATTGTTGCCCCTTGGATGCTTGAGACCTTGTAAAAAATGGCATTATTTCTATGTGCAAATGCAAGATTTTTTTTGAATTTTTTAAATTTTGGAGATGCAAGTTTGAAATGCAACTTTGGTAATTTAAGGAAGTTATGCAAATGCAAGCTAAGGTTTATGTAAATTCAAGCTAAGGTTTATGCAACTATGTTTTTATGTATTTCAAACTTTGACAATTAATATTTTGAAAGGAGACAAATCTAGGAGCATAACCTTATGAGGTTGAATAAGGATCTTGACTTGAAAGGATAGGATTTTTGGAAAAAGGGACAAGTTTGATAAAAATGACTAGGTCAAATCAATCATGACAAAGGTGGAATAAGACCAAATTGATAAGGATAGGGGGTTTGAAATTTGGAAAAAAGGGGGATCAAGTCAAGATCCTATTTTCAACATCATAAAGAGAGGTTCCATGATTTGGATACTTTCTAGGATTGTTTGCAAAGTTTTTTAAGAGGATCTAAAAATGAACTATGTTTACAAGAAGGCTATGAGTAGGACTTATGCAAAAGGGACTATAATGAGGATTGAAATTAGGTCTATAATGAAAGGAATGTTTGAAATTCACAATTCAAGGAGATTAGGTCATGAATATGCAATATTAAGGCTATCAAGCATGCCAAAAGGTTCCAAGTGAAAAGTGCAAGGTTCCATATGTTTACTCAAAGACAAGGTTTGTTGTGACCCATTTGATTATTCTTGAAAATTGATTTGGAAAAAGTTTTCTTTAAGGAGATTTTTTTTAAGATGTTATCATTTTGATTAAGGTTTGAACACCAACACAAGACACATCATTTAGAATGGTTGTTGTAAAATGAACAAACACACCACTTCCTAAGGACAGAAAGGATAGTATCTATTAAATCCCCACATGAACTAAAGTTCATCCACACTTACTAATAGAAGACAACCTAGAAGCTTGGAGGCACATGCTCCTCCTTACATGTGCACTCACTTCTCAGGCACTCCAAGCTTCAACTCCCAAGGGACATCACTTCCCAAGGGATTTTTGTCTCAACTAATAGCCGTCAAAGTGTGGGGAATCTTAGTTGGTCTCCGACCTTCTGCACCAATAGATAGAAGGTTTTTGGCTACTACAAAATGGTGTTTAATAAGATCATCCATTTAGGTGGTTATACGTGTTGTATCTTAGCTCTGTTATGGAGGCCTCCCAGCCTATGGAAGTTATGTTTGGTAAGTTTTAATACACTACAAGGGTGCAAAGGGGGATCTTATTCTAGCTATAATTCATTTTACACCCGTCCAATGAGAGATTAATCATAATGGCATATTTGTATCCCGGTTGGATGGGCTTGGCTTTATCCTATCACCAGTTGGGCATCCACTCTCACTATTTCTACTAAAGCACTTGGGAGGTAGCCACTATATAAGAATGATAGGAGTTTATCTTACAACCAAGATCCATGAAGCTGAGGGAGAGGATATGCTCATATAATTCTTAGGGTTTTACAATCTAGAAAATATATTAGACACATGAAAGAAAAAAAGTTCATTTCAAGCACCAAAGTGAAGTGTTTTCTAACAATAAAAAGAAAGCACAAGAATTTGAGAAAACACAAGGTCTTCTATAAAATATCCTGCATTGAAACTATTAGTAGTTTTAGGATTTAAATCTTTATCCCACGATTGCCAACAGGTTGTAAAAAATCATCAGTAACACCAAAATCTAGCAGTCTAAGTGCAGAAACAAGTATAGGAATGCAAAAATTGAAAAATAGCATTGAAAAACACCAGTTTTACCACCTGCGTAGGAATAGTGACCACCTGTGCAGCATTAGGGAAACTACCAGTGTGTGAATAGGATCCCACCTACATAGCTTTTGACCACCTACATAGGAACAGTGACCACCTGCGCATTAACTGATTAGAAGCCTAAAAATGACCAAAAACTTGCAAAAATAGAACCTTTTTCAACATATAAGCATGCAAAAACATCAAAAAGATAGCTAGGGTTGGTTAATCATGCCATTTAAGTTGATTTTCAAATATTTGAAGTGAAGTTGAAACCCTAACTAGCTTGCATGTGCATGAAAATAGTTTAGGAACACCTCTAGGACCAAATCTGCATTTGATCCTATATTATGTTAGAGTTCATTTTAAGTCCCCAAATCAGATTTGCATATTCATTTTAGGCCCCTTAACACCTTAAAAAACTTGAAATTGCATGAAATAGTCCATTTCCACCCCTAGTTAGGCTAGATTGCAAGTTGCTTAGAATTTGAATAAGTTTGATAGCATGAAACCCTATACTAAATGAGATTCATTTTAGGAGCCCAAATACAAATGTGCATGTTCATTTTGGGCTTTGAAAATGAACGTGTGAAGTTAATTTACAAAACTAGAGTTCATTAACCAAGCTTAGGGTTCATTCGAATAGATTAGGGTTCATTTTAACTTGAAAACAGAGAAAAATTAGAGGAGAAAGCCCTAAATGCAGAATGGCTTCCTAAACACTCAAGAAATGGTCCTAAACCCTAAAGGAGCATCTCGTGTGACTAGTTGCATAGCTAAGTAGCCACCTATGTAGCTCTAGGCTCCAAGTGTGTAGGTCTAGGTACCACCTACGCAATACTTAACTACCTATGCATAAATAGTGACCACCTGTGTAGGTACAGTGACCACCTGTGTAGCTTCAGTGACCACCTACACAACTCTCTTCCAAAACCAAAAAAAGACATAAAAACACCAAAAATTTCATCAGTTATACATTATTCACATTGGGTTCACCAAATGTAAGACTAGAAAAGGGGTTAGAAAGCATATCTACGTAACCACAAACCCTAAACAATATGCTACCCTAACTAATCTAACATTAAAACCATTTGAAACAAGAGTTGAAATATATGCAAGATAACACAAGAAAACTCCCTTAAAATTTAGTTCTAATGGTTTTCTTTCTTCTCCGTAGAGGTTGATATGTTTCTCTTTGACAAACACAATTGCACAAAGAACTTGAAAGCTTGGATTGATAATGTGAATTACTAGGAGATGAGTGATCTTGAGGTTTTCTCAAAATCTCATGGTTAACCCTGAATGAGAGGAATACACCTCATTTTATAGAAAATGAGATACAATTTGGTGAGATTACACAAAGTCCTTGCATAAATGCAGATTTTGGTTGGTGAGATGCTTGGAAGCATGAAAATGGGGTAGATATATTGAGGAGATATTGAAAATATATGTGAAGCACCTTAATAGGGATGAGAATCCTCAATTAAGGGATATGATATTTAGGTGAGATTATAAATCTTTAATCCAATTGATAATTCAAAATTCTCAAATATTCCTCAAAATCAAATTGGATTTATGAAATTGTAAAATCTCATAAATTGTAAAATCTCATAAATTGTAAAGAGCTAATTAATTAATTATTGGAGACATGGGGAAATGGGGAATAAATAAAGTTTGTTTATTTATTCAATTATAACTTAGGATAAGCTATGTGTTATTCATCCAAAGGGGGGAATTAATAAAAAATATGTCAAATTGAAGGTGTTTATGTTGAATCAAAAGGATTTTGATAATATTGATAAGGATTAGGGTTAATTCTGAGGGTTCCAGAATAGTTGAGGAAAATCATGAGGCATTGATGATCTTTGACAATGCACCTGGATAATGATGATTGGAAATGATTGAAAAGCATCAATGAACTTTGATGGCGTTGTAAGATTGAAATGGGAAAATATCGATGATCTTTGACAATGTTCCCAAAATGATAATTAGAAATAGTATTGGCAGTAATGAACAACACTATTGAATTGAAGCTAATAGATTGATAGAGATAACACTGATGATCTTGGAAAATGTTATCAAATGGTTTATTGAAAGGATACGAAGCATCGATGATCTTGGACAATTCTCCTTAAATGATGACAAGATTGATCGAATTGAAATAGGGTTTTGATTGATTGGTTTGAAATTGGGTTGATTATGCATAGGTAATCTTAGACAATGCCCCAGAATAGTTGGAATAGTTCTAGTCAATTCTACAAGTGATTAGGAATAGAATAGGATAGATTTGAATTGATTTAGGAAGGTTTTGGATGGTTTAGGGTTGAATATGATCAGTTTAGGAAGGTTTGGGATGGTTTAGGATCAAATAGGATGGGTTTAGGAAGGTTTGGGATGGTTTACGATCATTTTAGGAAGGTTTGAGATGGTTTAGGATTGGTGTAGGAAGGTTTGGAAATGATTTGGAAAATGATCGATTTGATAGTGAAAGTAGAATTGTTAGTAAATAACTGAACAATTTTGTAATATTCAATCATTGATGAAAGACACAATGTCGCCATACAATAAAGATCATATGTGCCATATAGAGGAATAATTAGGTTGCAAAACAACATTTCAATTGTAATGCTAAAAATGTTAAAACACGTAGACCAGCAGGCTTGAACCATTTTTAGGTGTCTACATGAACTTGCAGACAAGTTACCAGAGGAACTATACAATAAGATTGATGCAAGTTGGGAGTATACTATCTATTAGGACTATAAAAAAATTCATGGATTTGAGTCATGCTCATGCTTTGCAATGTCTAAAATCGGTCCTTAAGCCCTAATTTATTGTTATTTCACAACCCTTGGTTCATTTTTGTCAAAATACCCTGGGTCCTTTGTGTTCTTTATAAAATGGCATTACTTTTTCACTCCCTTAAGTTATTTTCCCATGGGTCTTAAGAAATTATGTGCGGGGCCTTCTTTTAATAATTTTTAAGAATCCTATCAGGGCCTATAAATTAATTTTTCCTAAGTCTAAAAGTCCCCAAAGTTTTTGATGCTTTGCATGATGTCGAGAAAGTTATTTTTCATCTAACGGTGGGCATGATCCCATGATTGAAATATGCAAGTTATTTATCCTTTGTGACATCATGGAATGATTAAAAGTGTCAATTTTCATATTGGTTGGGCCCTCTCTTTCTAAGCCATCAACAGTTTATAATTAGGACATATCTAAATTCATCCAATGGTTGGCCTGATCCAAAAATAAAAATTATAGGGAAGATATCCTTCACAAATTCACCCTTTTGCAACATGTGGAAAGTGGCAGGGCCTAGTCAGAGCTAAAGGTAAGTTAAATATATGTCATATCATTTTTATTGAATGACAAGCATGATTCCTTGATCGAATGTTTCAAGTTGCTTAGCCATCAAGGGATCATGCTTTTCTACCAAGTGTCCATCAGAGATCTCACCCAAGTGGCGCCAAAAGATAGTGTGTGGTTCAATCTATTTCAATCCAACAGTTGGTGCATTTCCTTATTGTGGGATCATGCCTTGTTGACACATTTCTTTCTATGATCGTGGGTCCAAGTTTTCAAAGTGGATAAAAGATGGTCTTATCAGTTTTGATCATGTGGTTGGCTAGATTCCTTGATCATGAGTTTCTCATTGGATATTCTTTGTGGAATCATATGTGGATGACACATGTCTAATTTGATGAGAGTTCCAAGTGCGACCAAATTCCTACATAGAATTGACAAGTGTCTTAAGCTCACGGGTCTTTTAAAAGATGATCAACGACTGTGTTTTAAATTTTATATAAAGTTTAATCTGGGTCATTGATGGTATTTTCCCCACTCTAGGGTTGACCGTTAAGAACAAATATTTTAATTTTTAAATACTTTGTAGAGGGTTTTTAAATGGTGGCTCTATATTTCATGCTGCAAAAAAGTAGATAGATAAATATGATTTTCTAGGTTGTATTTATATAGTTATGGGATGATGTTTGGGTAAAAACATGATGGCTCAGAATAATTTTATGTTGCATTTATAGTTTACAGTTTCTGGTTAGATTTGTAGATCTTTTGAAACCCTTGGATGACTCCTTGTCTCTTCTGCATTAATGTTGGATGTTCTCCCTAGTCTTAGTGTTTGAAAAATTATATTTCATATGAGGACAAATATACCCCAAATGAATTAAAAGAAACAAGAATATTCCATTATTCCTTCAATAGGAGACTATTATTCAACATCTTGAGGTGAATGGTGGTTTTAGATCAGATTGTACATAGAAAGGAGTGAATAATAAATTTCTACTTGATAGTAGAACAACTTGGCAGTTGAAATGATTTATTACTTTTTATGTATTTTAATAACGCTATTGTTGGTTCTATTACATATTTTGTCTTTCATATGAATAATTAGGGTTCCATTGTTTGGCTCTTGACCTAAATCATCTAATGCTTTTTATAATCATTTTTCTATAAAAGGATTTCCAAGATCATTTAGAAGGGGCTCGAAAATTGGGAAGTATAGAAAATCATTGAGTTGCATACTTGTTTCCAGTTAACAATATAGTAGATGTATGTCTAGACTGTGTCAGTATAGAAAACAAAGTTTCTATTCTTTTTCATTTATTGAAGTTGTGTATGTGTTGAACTAGATGTATACAGGAGCATGAAGTTTTGAATTTTCATATTCATTGCATAAAGTTTATCTATGTATATGTTGTTACCCTTAGTTTTGTTCAAGGATCAAATTAAATATAGCTCTGGATAAGACATAGGTTCATTTGGTATGCAGAAGGATTTTATAAGGAGTGTATGGTCTGGGTTAGTTGTATTTATGGCTTTGAGTCTTTGACAATAATTTGTTTTTGTATTCTATTATAATGATTCAAAATAACTGAGGGGGGGGTGAATCAATTATCCTAGGTCTAGATGTACCAATTGAACTTATAAAAACTCTAACCAACTCAGATACACTCAGTAATCAACTCAGTCTCTATAGCATATAATCATTAACATAAACTTGTATTTCACTGTCCTAATGTAATCAACTTGTAGAATATAAAACTCTTAATAGTAGAACACATAAAATAAGATTTAGGCAAGTATGAAATCATGATTTAATGTGGAACCCAATATCGAAAAAACCACCAATAATATACTACCAATGTTTCACTCTTCTGAAGTGAGCTCTATGAGAAGCCAACCCTATTATAGGTTACAATAAACATTGTTAAATGTGACCTAGTTAAAGGATTCAATCACCCTGTTAAAAGTGAGCCTTGTTAGAGATCTTAGACCATTGCATCTTAATGTCATCTTGATTAATGGATTTACATTATGACTATTAGGTAAACCTTGTTTACAAGGATTTTGCACTAATACAATAGTTATAAAGTAAAAGTAAAGTGTTTTGAAACATACAACTCACTTTGCAAATACAGATCCACTTTTGCTCAAATGCTAATTTATTGATTGGCCTCTATTTTCATCTGAAACTTAGATCTTCTTAGAAATCCCTCAAGAAATAACCATTGTGTAGTCCTGTACTGCTCTTCTCAGCCTTCTCTACCTTCATCTTAGATTTGTCAATCAACAAAATTAACCTCTTCCTCTCATACATAACCTACAATCAGGTTAATCTTATACCTCTATGATTAGGTAGCTAGATCTCTTGTCACTTAATCATCATCATAGATCTTAGGGTTTGGTCAAATCCAATGAATCCTTCCAATATTTTGTTTCCATCTACATAGTAGAATACATCCTAAAAATCCTTCTTTAATCCATTAATAAAAATGGTTAAACATATATTAAATGCTCATTTAATTTTTCACATTGATCATCCTTATCTTAAATATACTTCACATATCCGAAGAAATCAACTATGTTGGTTGGGATCTCAAATTTTCATCAAACTCTCAGAAGACTGACACTCGATCATCACTATATTCTTCCACTCAATCACTACTTGATAACTCAATAATTATTGACGCTCAATAAATATCGATGCTCAGTCGACGCTAAATTTTCTCAGCATGTACTAGCACTCGGTCGACACTCACATCACTTGGCACATACATAATTTTATTAATCTTATGCTCTATTATTTGGTCAAGACTAATCTTTTAGTCATCAAAACTTCACTTAGTGTTAAAGATAAACAACATATTACCTTACCAACATGCAATCGCATCAAGTACACATTGTAGTTTCACATAACTCAACCATTTCACCAGATCTTCTTGGTATCTCCTCTTTTTAAATATTCTTTATCAATAAATTGATATGGAACTTTATAAGATAGCAGTTGTATTACCAGTTAAGGTTTGACATCAATGGCAATATAATAATTGTTTCAATTGTAGCTTCCAACAATCTCCCTCTTTGTCATTGATGGAAAATACATGCAAACAACACATGCAAGGTTACCAAACAACCCAAATAGTATATTTTGTAAAAAAATTTATATTAATGTCCTTACCTTCATTTTGATTCTCTCTAATACAAATATTTTCTCCCTCATGGATACATTTCTCTCTGTAGCTTTTCTCTCTCTAAATATCTCCATCAATGTTTTCATTTCTAATTCTCCCTCTTTGACAATAATGCCAAAGACATACATCTTCAACATATAGATATATCTCTATGTTAACTTTTTGAATTCTACGCTCCCTCTGTTATCTTTCTTATGATTGATCAACATCTTTTTAGTTACTCTTTAAATTTTTAGGAAAATCCTAAAGTGTGACCACCTTTGCATCAACTCGTTATAATTTTTGTGTAATACATATGATGAAATCACTCCATGTGATCCTAGTTATCCTTAGATAGGGTAATCAACCCTAATTCACCTCTCAGATACTCATGAGAATCCTTGGGTTATGCCTTATTAAATATATCTACCAACTATTCCTGTGTATTTAAATATTCAAGTCTTACTTCTTTGTCTTGTACCAACTCTGTCAAGTAATGATACTTGATATCAATATGCTTGTTCTTTGTATGTATCACAGGTTTCTTTGAAATATTAAGAGAAATTTTATTATCATAGAAAATAACAACTGGTTTAGTGATCTCTACCTTCATTCCTTTCAACATTTTCTTATTCCAAACTATATTTTAACAATTTACTATTGATGCGACATATTTATCCTCTGCTATTGATTGATAAATGCAGTTATATTTCTTTCTTGTCCAAGAGACTAATCTCTTTACTAAAAAGAATGCACCTCCACTTGTACTCTTGTTTTCAATAAAATTAGCTGCCTAATAGAGATATCCATAAAATTTCAATTCAAACTTCTCATTCTTCTTATAATATAATCCATATTCTTATATTCCCTTCAAATATCTCAAAATCCTTTTCACTGACATAAAGTGACTATCCTTAGGATCTATAGATAACCTTGCAACAATCCCAACTCCTAATGCAATATCTAGTCTATTGTGGACAACATATTATAGCTTCCCAAACATTGATCTATACAGGGTTTGATTGACTTCAACCGTCTCATCAATATTTGATAGTTTCTGTTCAGTAGACATAGGTGTACCTACAAGTCTGGAGTCCTCCATGCCAAAGTTTTTTAGTATCTCCTTGATATATTTAGATTGAGTGATATAGATACCTTTCTTCATTTGATATGCTTTCAATCCAACAAACAATTTGATCTCTCCAAACATAAAAATCCCAAATTTTGTTTGCATCTCATTTTAAAATGTTTGGCACAAAGCATCTTGTCATCCAAATATGATATCATCAACAAATATTTCAGCTTAAAAAATCCATTTAGCTTTATCAGACTTTAAGTATAGATTACTATTATCTTTAGTCCTTGTAAATCCAATCTTGACTAAGTAATTATGCAATCTCTCATATCATGCTCTAGGGGCTTTCTTCAATCTATAAATTGCTTTATGTATGTTGCAAACCATATTACTCTTGCTTGAATAAAAAAATCCTTCAACTTATTCAATGTATTCCTCTTCTTCTAATATTCCATTGAAAATGTTGATTTGACATCCATATGATATACTCTTAATCGTTTTTAAGATGCATAAGCCAGTAAAATTCCAACTCCTTCCAATCTAGCAATTGAGAAAAATGTCTCACCATAGTCAATGTCTTCTTCTTGTGCATAAATTTTGCATACCAGTCTAGCCTTGTTTCTTGTAACTTCTTTGTGTTCATTCATCTTATTTCTAAATACCCACTTGGTTCCAATAACATTATTTCCTTTAGGTCTAGGTACTAGTGTCCAGGTTTTGTTCTTCTTAATTTTTTCAATTTTTCCATTCATGGCCTCTATCTATTCTTCATCATCCAAAGCATCTTTTAGTGGTTTGGGCTCAAATTAACATAATAAGAATTTCTAATTTTTCAATTTTCTTCTTTCCATGACCTCTAAATCTTTTTCTCCAATAATTTGATCTAGTTTATGATGTCTTCTTACATATTTTTCTAGTGTAGGGTCTGGTCTCCTTTACTCTTGTTGTTCTTCCTTAGATATATCATGAAAATTCATTTTAGGTTTATTTTGTGGGTCTTCTTCTTCCTCATATTCCTCAGAAGTTTCCTCCTAAAGCTCAACAACCTCTTTCTATGTCTTGACATTTTCTTGATGTTTCTCGACAACACCATTCTATTGTTTAGTAGCTTGTTTTCTCAAGTTCAAGAAAACTATTGGGCTCTCATTCATTCATGTAAACTAAAGATTTGTAATCTTTAGTTTCTTTATTGTATTCAACTTCATTCATTTCTGCATATTTAGCAATTCTAACATTTGAACTTTCCACCACTTTGTTAGTGTTAGAATTCAAACACTTATTCACTTTCCTCTTAGTGAAATAGCTTGTGAATATTCCTTCATCACTTTTAGCATCAATTTTTCCATTTCTATTGTCCTTCAATATATAAAATTTGTTTCCAAAGACTTTTAAATATTTTACATTAGGTGAATAACCATACAATAGCTCATAAGGTATAATATCAGTGCTTTCTTGACTTGTACTCAGTTCAAGGTACAGACTATTATACTTATAGATTCTCTCCAGTACTTTTGTGCAACATTTTTCTCTATCATCAGTGTTCCATCAAAATGCATTATTGATCTATTCCTTCTCTTGTCTATGTCATTCTATGGAGGAGTCCTTGGAGAAGACATCCATCTTTTAATTTCTCTATCATTATAGAATAATTTGAACTCACTAGTGATAAACTCTCCTCCTTTGTCACATCGCAGAAATCTCAAGATTTTACCTATCTATTTTTCAACTTTTGCCAAGTACCACTTAAACAACCAAAAGGCATCAGATTTTTCATTGAAAAACATCACAGTCATTATTCTAGACTAATCGTCAACAAAAATTATGAAATATTTGTCACCATGGTATATTTTCACACCAATAGGTCCACAAAGGTCAGTATGAACCAATTCCAAAACCTTATCTAAAGTATAGGTTTTTCTCTTAAAACTAGACTTTGTCATTTTGCCTAACTGAAATGCATAACATTATCGGGAGTCTTCAATCTTGGTAAGCCTCTTACTCTTTTCATCTTACTAATATTTACCAAATTGTCAATGTTCACATCACATAACCTCTTATGTCATAACCATATATCATCATATTGTGCAAACAAATATATCTCATTAGATAGATCTAGATAGAAAAAATTACCTCTTGTCTGTTCACCACTTCCAATCAATTCACTAGTAGCATCAAAGATATTTTCATTTTTGTGATGGAATTCAACTGGGTATACAAAATTTTTTAACTAAGAAACACTACAAAAATTATATTTTAGACCTTCAACCTAATAAGCATTGTCACGTGTAATCTTATCAGTCAATTTTCTTAATCCTTTTCCTTTTAGAAGACATGGTTTGTCATTACCAAACTTAACAGTACCACCTTTACAATAGTCCAAGGTTTCAAATTTACTTTTATCACCAGTCATGTGATGTGAGAAACCACTATGAATTATCCATCTATCATCTTTATTCATATATGAAATAAGTGCAATTTTCTCATCCTCATCAGAATCATATTTCCTAGCAACATAAACAACTTCTATATCATTGTCATCAGATTTATCAGATTCACTATCAGTTTCTTCTTCAGTAATATAGAATGACTTCCTACCTTTGTCCTTATAGTCCTTATACCTTCTAAAACCTATTCCATCCCTTTATCTTTGTACTTTATTTCTCTTCTATCATCCTTGTCATTCCTATCAGTGCATTATGCTACAATATGGCCAACTTTGTTACATGAAAAACAGATTATGGGAAGTTTACCTTTGAATTTTCCTTTTTCTATTGATATTTTTCTAGCCATAAGTGCTTCAAGTTCATTAAGATCATCATTAGAAGTGTCACTTTCACTGTCACTATTCTATTAGCATACAGATTTATTTTTCTATAAATTATCAATCACTTTCTCTAAGCCCACGAAAAACAACAATCTTAAACTAATAGTTGAATTATAATATGGAAATTTATAATTCTCTGAATTAAGGTACAACTCCCTATTTGATCTTCAATGAATCTTGACAATCATGTATTGCTTTTTCAAACACATACACTTTTGACAAGAAAGAGAATAAGGTTTTAGCAGTATTCCATACATCAACATGTCATGAAAAATGAAAGATAGATGAATATTATCACACCGAATGAAGCTCACTGACTTCAAATTTAGAAACTAGTTGCTGGAAAAAAACTATACTAAGCATACCATAGAAAAATCCACTTAAAAATATATTTCTGATACTCAAGAAAATATCCCAAGAAAGATCAATATGCTAATATAAACCAACAAATTCACAAAGCATAGATTTTTGTTCCATTCATATCAAAAATTTATTTCCAAGTTTCCTTTTCAAAAAACAACTAACTAAAAGGTACTAAAAATATAAGTATAAATCCTAGCTTAACCAAAATTACCATCATCCAAATTACAAATTATCCCAACTATAAATAGCCATCAGTTTTAGAAAATAGGAACTGACATCTCGAGATACACTCTACGAGATTCAATAGATAACTATTTTCCCAAAATCATCCAGATTCAAAAACAACATAAACTAAGAAAACTACCACTACTCTATGATGTGTGAAGCATGATCATGGAGTGGTGGATGTGTTGGATCCCTTTGATTGGTCCTGTGAGGTGTCAACAATGAGGGAACTCCTCCATTCTTTTTGTGCCTTTGCAACATTATTGATCGTGGCCTGATGTGGCAGAGTAATATGAATTACCCTCTGCTTAAGGAATTTCTTATCTTTGTGAACCTGGATGATTTTATTTATATGTGCCTCATGGTGATTGGTACATAGCACCAACATCAATTCCATATTGGCTAGGGCTATAAAGTCATCTGGAGTAATATCTTTAGCATCTTTGATGGCTGTAATCTCACGCTCAAATTCCAATAGAAACTCATCTCCTCCTTTGACACTTTGGGTATCCTATTTAATGAGTGAAACATTCAAAAATTTGATATCCTATTGCATAGTATCCCTCAACCCCTTTGATTCACTCAACAGATAGGTGGCCCTATCATGACCGGATTTAATAACAGAGTTTCTCCACTCTATACTCTTGATGGAGACATAGAGAGTATCTTCATCTAGTCCTAGAACAGGTTTCTCAGTTAGAAATTTTCTCACCCCATATTTCTCTATCTTGTAGAGTTGATTTGTTATTTTCAGCCATTTTTTATTCTCTTTTTCCCACTCTACTAATTCCATTAGAATTTTTGCAACAATCGAACTAACCACTCCATGAGTCTTAATTAGCTAATTGATATAATTTCCTCCCTTTTATATCATGGCTTGAATCCATTTAGTGTAGGCATCTGCAATCAATTTATTATTTTGGATTTGATCTAGAGTTTTCCTAACCTGTGGGAAACATGGATCAAATGACTATGAAGCTATAATCAAAGGGATAGGACTAGGATCCCAAACTTATTGAATGAATACAGCCATATTTTGGATTGTTTCTTTCATCTCATTTTTATCCTTTTCATCTTTAAAAGACCTGCGTATGATCTTTTTCGTAGAATTCTCCAAGTGTTTCGCATCAGCCACTCTGGTTGCATACCTGAGATCTATCTTCTTAATTGTGTAGTCATCCACAGTGGCTTTGGATAATTCCTTATCATTCTTAGGAACTACATGCTCTACATACCAGTGCCTTGTTTTTTCATCAATGTCCACCCTGGATTCTATCCGAATCTTTTTGGGTTACTCTGAGGAACCCAAACATTTTCTTACCATGTCTTCAATATGTAGTGTTATTGGGAGGACATTCCTTTTTCTGCTGATGGACATTTCTAACCATTTCAAAGTGGGAACTAGTGACTGTTGAGAATCTTCCAGTGCCTCTGTTGAACTAGTGGGCATAGAAGTCATAAAATCCTTGACTTCTTACTAATTATCTCCTCCCAAAATAGCTTCTTCTGATACAGAACCTTGTGATTTTTTATCTTCCATCACAATATCCATTTCTTCAAGACTGATCACCTATTTTTCTACCACTGGCTTGACTTCTTCTTTGAGAGACTTTCTCTTAGATTTCCTCATGGGTGTAATCAAATGAGGAGACCTCTGCTATTTGGCCTTAGATTCAATAGCTTTTGTATTTTTAGATTTAGGAGAACCTGCAATAGAAACATTTTCATTAGAATAGGGAATAACATTTTCAGCATGAGCTTTAAGAGCTGAACCTCTAGTATTGTGCCTTCTATGTGGAGGTGGTCTTTCACTAGCAATCCATCTTTTGGCTCTTTTTATAACACCGAGATTTTTAATGTGAATACTCTATCTTTCTTCTATATTCTAATCAATCTCAGGAAGTGTCAACCCCTAAATCTTCTCTTTATACTATTCATAAACTACATCTTCATCTTCCCCCTCTTCTATTCCATTGGCATCAATGCCTATTTATAGGTTAACTATTTTTACAAGTGTAAATCTACACCATAATCTTCTGCTGACCTCAAAATCATCTACACAGTTTTCCCAAAATTCTTCCATTTCATGGGTATGATGAAATTCAGAAGCTAAACTAAAATTTCATGTAGCATAAGCCCTAATGTCAAAATCTCTCCTAGCCTTGAAGGTTTTTAGTTTCAACTTATTCAATTCTTGCTCTAGATTGAGAGCATCAGGAGAATTCTTGTAGGAATAAAAACCTAGTTCTATAGGAAAACTAGATTTGGCTCTACCCTTTCTATCTTTGAGTTCTTTGTGCACATGGGCCAACTGGCACCCAACTTCAGTTACAACATGCAAATCCAGAGCATATCTTGGCAATTTGAATTGCCCCCCTTCAAATCCTCTCACCCTTATGTAAGTAAACCGTCTGAATTGAATGAACAAACTCCTAAAGACATTGAAAAACTTCTTGGCTTCCTCTGACATTCTTTACTCAATGTTCCTCTGCAACTGAAAGATCAATCTTCCCAAAAAAACACCATTTACTTTCATAAAACTATCAACATGGAATTCTTTCTAAAAATGGGGATAATAGTCATACACCTTCATGTTAGGAATAGGTAATTCATGAAATAAACTATCCCACTTTATAGTGCAAGCTAGTGCATAGAATAAATAAGAAAACATATAGAAGCCACTAGATTTTCTTAGCTAATTTTCCAGTTGATGATGAATTTCATCAGCAATACAATCTTCCCAATCAATGAAATTTTTCCCTCCCAAAGTTATCTGGATAAATAAATGCATCCAGTCTTTCTAGTAATAAGTGTGGTTATTACCTTTGATCCTGTTCAACAAAACCACTAATCCTACAAATTCGGGTTTTAAATAATCTATAGTAAGGGGTTTTGGTAGCCTTGACCCTCCTCTTTTTGCCTCCAACAACCATTGTTTGGAAATTTCATTTCTATCAATCTATTTCTTCGTCGATAAAATAGAATAGGAGGAGGCAATGGTTCATCCTTCATAAGGATCCTTTTCTAGAATGCCCATTGTTGTGAGGATAACATCTCGGTTAATGAAGATTAGAGGGATTCCATCAATTTTCTTAATGCCTCCATCTTCTCTATCATATATTTTAACACATTCCATTACTAACTCTAGACAAGGGGCCACTAGAGAAAATGCCATTGCATCAGCTAAACCACTCAACACCACTTTCTCTATTATAGAACCAGAAATAGGGCTTTTAATCTTACTACAAATCACCTCTAAGGCACCTTGTTTTATCATTTTGTCATCGCATTTAGGAAGTGAACTAACTGGAGGAGTGGTTTGCCAAAAATTTGGGAGCGGGGACTTCATATTTCTTATGTGGAAGTTTTACAAAAGACAAAAATTGTAGAAGGAAAATAGAGCCTTTCAATATCAAACTTTTTCAAATGGCTTCAATTTCGAATAGGGACTTTGGAAGAGAAAAAAACTAACCTAAATATTTCACACACTCTAAGCTTCACAGGATGGGAGTATACCTTCTACTGCACCACTAATTCAATTTCTCTAAGAGAACTATACTAGAAGACTGATAGCACACACTCTTAACTTATAACTGATTTTTCCACAAAATGTGAAGGCTTTGCATTAAATGACAATGCAGGCTCTTAATTAAATGTGACAAGATTTTTCACCTGATGTGATCATTATGTATCACAACTCTTAAATGATTAAAATGAAATATAGGTGTCATATCTAATAATGATTATATCCCGAACATGTGCGGATAAAATCATCACCCACCAGCTGTCACTTTGCTCACGTCACTGCTATCTTTTCACCTATTCAACATGCAAGCTTTGATTGAACCACGAACTTTAATATAGCTTAGTTCATGAATTAAGCTCAATGCATAATAAAACATTACTTCCTCTTGGTTTGTTTTTAAAATAACCATGTGAGAAGCAAAAACATAGACTCTACTACACCTTTTACAAGATGAATCCCACAAATGAACATTGAACCTTGAACTAGACAAGTTCAACATTCAAAGTTCAATGGAAGAGTGAACTTTGCAAACCGTGCCACTCATTTTTCACATAAAGAAAAGAAAAATAAAAACACACCACAAGGAGATGTTGAACCTTGAACTTTGAACTAGATAATTTCAATATTCAATGCTCAACTAACAAGGGGAAAATACAAACCAGGCTGAAAAACTATTTGTAGACATTTTACCTCTTGGATAATAAACTCCCGATTTTGGATAATGATGAAACATAGAGTATGAGTCAAAAATAAGGGGTAAGAATGGCTCCAAATGGGGACCAGGACTCTTGAGGATGCAGGATGAACTTTGTAGCTTTGGTTTCATAGAATAGGGAGTCAAATAGAAAAGAGACACCCCAAAACAAAAATGGGACAAAACAAAAAAGCAGGAAAGAAAGGAAAGAAAAACACAACAACAAAAGTAAACCAAAAGGAGGAAAATATACAATGAGGTAAGAAAAGGATAATTACATTTTGTACAGCTTCAAATCTTGACCATTAAAGGTCAATGATAGAATAGATCTATCTTGATGCTCGAGAACAAATGAGTTACTTCCCATTGATTTGTTGATGATAAAGGGCCCCTTCCATGGTGATTCAAATTTACTGTGAGCACCTTTAGGTTCCCTCCTCTTATCCTAGAGTAGAACTTGATCACCTTCGATAAGATTTCTTGGTCTATCCCACCTATCAAATATTTTATTTTCCCTGGCCTGATGTAATGGTATATGGTCCACCATTTCTTCTCTTTCATCCTAGATCTTATTAATATACATAATCCTTTTTTCTAAGCCATCTTGGAAAATTTGTCCTTCAATTACTTTCTAAAATTTAGCTGCCACTAGTTCTAAAGGTAAGGACAATTGGGCTTCAACATTGTACACCAACTCAAATGGAGTCATTTAAATCACCCTCTTAAGAGAGGTATGATCTGCCTAGAGAGCCTGATACAATCTCTTGTGCCAGTCCCTGGCGTTATCATTCACCAATTTCTTCATAATTGATATCAGGCTTTTGTTGCTTGATTGTACCTGGTCGTTCCCTTGTGGGTAATAATCAGACACATGTGAAAGGTGGATACCATTATCATAGTAGAACAACTTTATTTTTGAAGAGGAAAAATTGGTAGCATTGTCTATGACTAGTTTTTGAGGAATGCCAAACCTGACCAAGATATAATTTTTTAGGAAATCACAAACTACCTCTAATGTCATCTTCCTGACTAGAAATACCTTGACCCATTTAGTAAAATAATCCATATAAGTTAGGATGTGTGTATTCCCAGCACGTGAAGGAGGGTTGATTAGACCAATAAAATCCAATCCCCACTATTTGAAAGGCTCTTTAATGACTACTGGCCTCAGAGGGAGAGCTGCTAATTTTATTTTTCCATTGATAAGCTTGCACTTTTCACAGCTAGTGACCCATTTATATGCATCTGCAAACATCCTTGGCTAGTAATAACAGCTTCTTAAAATTTTGAAAGTAGTTACAGTTGATGAAAGATGACCACCACAAGCCTCATTGTGAAACTTTGTAAGCAAATTCTCCTATTGTTCTTTGTCAACACACCTCAGGAAAGACCCATCAATTCCTTTTTGTATAGGATGTCATCCACAATAACATACTTTGTTACCTTGAGTTTGAGGTTTCTTTTCTCTTTAGGGCTTAAATTCCCTGGAAAATCTCCATATGTCAAGTAAAAGGCCACATCTAAAAACCATGAGTCTCTTAGCCCAACAAACTAAGTGAGAGGAACATCATCTTTGAGTATATTGTGAGCCATAAATTTTCATAAACCCTGCCCTCAGACTAACTTAGTTGGTCAAATATTTAAATCAAATTCTTGAATTTTGGCCACCCAAGTAGCTCTGTTGTTCATGCCTATATCTTGTTGAGTCACAACATCTTTTACTATAGAAGAGGGTACATACATAGTAGAATGTAAGTGCAAGATATAAAATCTAAAATTTTTCATAGCTTTTACTACTATGTATGCTTGTTTTTCAACTATAGGGTAGTTTAACTCATGCTTTTTTAGGGGAATACTCATGAAAGTGATGGGTACTTCTTCTCCTTTATCATTTTTCTACAAAAGAATTCTAGAAGGGTTTGATCCAAGGAGTAACAATAGATAATGAAATCTTTTTTATAATCACGATTGATTGGTGTCAGGGTAGACACTATGGCTTATTTAACATCATCAAATGCTTTAATTTCTTCTGAAGTCCATTTGAAAGGATTATTTTCACTTAAGAGAGTCACCATATGTTTAGTTGTTTCAGAAAAGTCTGAAAGAAATCTCCTAGGAAAATTAGTCTGGCCAAAGAAAGACTTAACTCCTATCTGATTAGATGGAAAACCTATTTGTTGGATAGCTTTTACTCTCTCAAGATCTATCTTAATCACGTCTTTCAATATGATATGACCTAATAGCTTCCCTTCTGTGACACAAAAGACTGATTTTTGAGGATTTAAAGAGATCCCATGCTCTCTACACCTTTGTAAAATAGTTCTAAAATCCTTTAGGTGATTTATATGCCTTTTAGAAAAAACTGTCAAATCATCTAGGTAGATGACAATCACCTTTTTAATTAAATGGCTGAAAGAAGAATCTATTTCTCATTGGAATGTGGCACCTACATTAATCAATCCAAATAGCATGCGACTATAAGCATAAGTACCCCATGGTGTGGTGAATGTTGTTTTATCTTGATCCTCTTCAGTCACCTTAATCTGGTTGTAACCAGAAAACCCATCTAACATAGACATCATTTTCACGCTAGCCACTATTTGCAATATATGATCCACCACAGGAAGCCCATAAGTATCTTTTAGACTACTCTGGTTTAGATTCCTGAAATCTACATAGATCCTTATCTCGCCATTATTTTTCCTCACTGGAACTATGTTGGCTATCCAGGTAGAATGATGAATAGGATATATTATCCAAGCCTACAACATCTTCTTGACTTCCTTTTTTATAGTTTTAGATACCTTAGGAATATAGCTTCTTAGCTTTTGTTTAAATGGCATGGCATCTAGCTTCAAAGGTATGTGATGTTGAAATTTACCACCCTTGAAATTCTTCAAATCCTTGAAAGACCAGGAGAAAACATCCTTATATTGTTTCAGTAAATTAGAAAATCTTCTCTTCTCATCAAATGTACAACATTTACCCAGGTTTAGAAACATAGGGTCTTGTTCATCTCCAATATTTAGTTTTTTTGAGTCACCTTCATCAGGAGGTTCATGGGATGCAGGTTTTTTCCTGACAGCATCAGATCTGTCAAACATATTCTCAAGAGAAACTAGACCTTTAGGAATGTAATTTCCCTTCAATTGAACAATTCCTTCTTCAAGGGTCTTACCTGGATTAGGACAAAATTCTTCACAGTTTGACTGAGATCCCTCAAAATAAGTAGTACTAAAGACTTCCATCATCTGTAAGAATTTATCTATCTTCTTATCATCTTGGAAGACTTGCCAATGTTCTGCATTGTCAGGCACCTTAGGTATGTATACCATCTCAATCTTATAAATTCTTTCTTTGAAATCTGGATGAGGAAGTAACAAAGATGCTAAAATTGCCAAAGAATTAACTCTACTATTAAGATTTCTATGGATAGCTTCAATAGAAAAGGCCTTGAATCCTTCAATTTCATCCCACACACAGTTTCTATAATTTTTCAATCTCTCATTTTTCACCAAGTATCTTCCTCTTACTTGTCTCACTATCAATTCCAAATGTCCTTTAGCTTTCAGCATTTTCATTCCTTTCTTTTTAGCTTCTTCAAGACCAAGTAAAAGAGCCTCGTACTTGGCAGTGTTGTTGGTGTTACCAAACTCCAACTTGAAAGAGTGAGGAAAAATATCTACCAGTAGCGATATCAGAACAACCCCTGCTCCAGATCCAACTGAGGCACAACTACCATCAAATTATAAAGACCACAAAGAATCTAACTCTTTATCATCTACTTTCTCTGAGTTCACATCTGATGACATCATATAATTTCCAAATTCACA
This sequence comes from Thuja plicata, assembly GCA_018584345.1. NCBI lineage: Eukaryota > Viridiplantae > Streptophyta > Pinopsida > Cupressales > Cupressaceae > Thuja > Thuja plicata. The sequence goes on along the minus strand of MU226278.1, from coordinate 1,505,509 downwards.
TTCATGGTATAAGATCTTTTATTTAGGATCTTCTGACAGAAAAATAGTGTACTTGGATTTTACCTCTTGTTTCAAAACAATATTTTGATTACCAACATGGATTATCACTTATGACAAGTCTAATTTGATTTCTCCCCTGAGGTCCCTACAAAATGTTCTACTAAGAAACATCCCATAACTTGCAAGGATATCAACTATCATAATGGTTAACTTGAGATTTTTTCTAGGATGAGCACCTAGGGCCACTTGAGCATCTTTGATTTGTCCTACTAGAGGGACTTTCTTAGAATCCATACAGTAACATCTCCCAAAAGTGGTTGTTAGTGGAAGGTCTAGAGGCTTTTCTACTGAAGCAGGCATTACATTATCGGATGCTCCAGAATCAATGATGTAGTTATTCAATTTAAATCCATGGGTAAACAGAGATAGATAGAAAGGCTTTGGTTTCTGAGAGACAAAAGCACTTGACTCATTTGAAGACTGGGTAGCCAAAGTGGGTTGGATTTATTTAGGTAAAACAACATGTGTGGTTTTGTTTGTGATGAAATTTGAAGAGGCTTAACCTGACTTAACATAACTAACTAGTCCATCAAGTTCTTTAGGGTTCATTCTGAGATATTCTGCTAGTGGTACTTGGATTTTTTAATTTTTACAGAAATTTACAATGTCAAAAGAAGAATTAGGCGAAGAGTCTTGAGAGACTTCATCCTCTTTAGCATTTGAAATTTTAGGAAAATAATTCTTTGGTGAAAAATCCTTACCTTTATCCTTTCCCCAACATTGACAAGTTGAAGGAGAGTCATTAGCTTGGGAATTACATTAATTTATGGTCAGGATCGAACATGTGGGATCTTTGAGAGTTACCAGAATACTACCTCCTCTTTTAGAGTATGACTTGTATTCCATAAAATAATTTCTAGAGCCACCAGGTAACGAAGAAACTTCTACATGTTTAGATAGATCATCAACTAATTCTTTATTCACATGCATTTGCATTGATCTCACCATCTCAGGACAAGTTGCACCATCATTCTCATTAGTGAGGTGAAAGGTACACATATTTTCTTTTTTAGGGGGAACCTCTACTGCTCTTTGGTCATTCTATGACTATCTCAAATATCTATGACTAGGACTACCCTGATTAGGGTTTCCTCTAGGAACATCTTTGTATAATGAAGTGAAATTTGTATTTCCCTTAGGGATTTGCCTCTTCATAGTAATTGCATCATTCACTAATCTTTGCAACAAAGGATCAGAGGAAGTGGCACTTTGAGAGTTTGGTTGATGAAAATCTTTCCTCCACTTGCCAACAGTGATTAGATCTTCTTCTAATTCAACCGCCATGGTTTGAGCGGAATCTAAATAAGCTACTCTCCCTCATCTTAAATGAAAACCAATATCTGGGGGCATGGAATTCATAAAGAAATCTTTTCTATTTTTAGTTGTGGGCCTTTTGGGGGTAGGGTTTATATGGATAATCTTATTAAACTTTGCCACAAATTGTCTCATAGGCTCATGAATTTCTTTCTTTAATTGTGTTAATTGGGAAAGAAGATCTTGTTCATCAGATATACTTTTAAATCATGCTTCAAAAGTAGTTTTCATAGTATCCCAATTGGTAATGTGACCATTAGACAGGTGATAAAACTAGTCAGCTACTGATTCAGCATGCATTTGAACAAACAATCTAATAGCAATGTCCTCAAGATGAATGGCCAAAATTCCATAGGCTATATTAAATACATTAAGATGATCTTGAACAAAAAAATTTCTATCACCATAGTTTTGGGCAAAAGCTCTCTAGCTCCTTAGGGCAAAGAATGATTTTCTGCCAGATTAAGAGGTCCAACGACATTGCCCCAAGGTTGTGCCATGATTGAGGGTGGATAAATTATCTTAAGGGGAGGAGCCTAAATTCTAGAAAGAGTCAAGGCTTTCCATTGGTGAGAAGATGGGGATATATAAGGACTCAAATTCTCAGGAGAAGAAGGCCTGCTTTTAGCCTTCTTTGTTGGGGTATAACTAGTTGGAAATTGAAGATTTTGAAGTTATTGGAAAAAACTATCAAAGATACCTTCCCTTCCTTGGGACATAGTAAAAGGTCAGGAATCTAGATTTGTGAAGAAATCTAAGGCCTTTGCACAGCTCTATATACTATGGCAGCTTCTTGAACAATTGGAAGACCTCTCAACCATTCACCAATTTATTCTTCCTTTTCTAACACCAAATGATCCTATTGATAATGTTGGTCACTTTTCCTTACAATCTAGGCTACTGAATGAAGATCAGAGATTATGTCTTCCTGGGTGTTTAAAAAGTACAAGTCAGGTTGGATAACTAGGGGAACTTCTTCTTGACCAGGAATCATGAGAGTAGGCAACACCATGGTTGCTTCATTTAAAGGGAATAACTACTAATACTTTTTGTATTGACTCCCTAGTAGAATCACCAAAAATATATTAGCATACAGATTTGTTCTTCTATAAATTATCAATCACTTTTTCTAAGCCCACGAAAAACAACAATCTTAAACTAACAGTTAAATTATAATCTGGAAATTTATAATTCTTTGAATTAAGGTACAACTCCCTATTTGATCTTCAATGAATCTTGAAAATCAGGTATTGCTTTTGCAAACACATACACTTTTTACCAGAAAGAAAATAAGGTTTTAGCAATATTCCATACATCAACATGTCATGAAAACTAAAAGATAGATGAATATTATAATGTTGAATGAAGCTCGCAGACTTCAAATTTAGAAACTAGTTACTGGAAACAAACTATTCTAAACATACCACAAAAAAATCTGCTAAAAGACAATTTTTTGATACTCAAGAAAATATCCCAACAGAGATCAATATGTTAATATAAACCAACAAATTCACAAAGCATAAATTTTTGTTCCATTCATATCAAAAATTTATTTCCAAGTTTCCTTTTTGAAAAAAAAATAACTGAAAGGTAATAAAACTATAAGTCTAAATCCTAGCTTAACCAAAATTACCATCATCCAAATTACAAATTATCCCAACTATAAATAGCCATCAGTTTTAGAAATTAGGAACTGACATCCTGAGATACACTCTATGGGATTCAGTAGATAACTATTTTTCAAAAATAACCCAAATTCAAAAACAACATAAACAAAGAAAATTACCACTACTCTGTGATTTGTGAAGCATGATCATGGAGTGGTGGATGTGTTGGATCCCTTTGATTGGTCCTATGAGGTGTCAGCAATGCAGGAACTCCTCCATTCTTTGTGCACCTTTGTAACATTATTGATCATGGCCTAATATGGCAGAGTAATATGAATTACCCTCTGCTTCGGGAATTTCTTATCTTTGCAGACCTGGGTGATATTCTACATATGCACCTCAAGGTGATCGATACACACCACTAGCATTGCTTCCATATTGGCTAGCACTGTAAAGTCATCTGGAGTAATATCTTTAGCATCTATGATGGCTGTAATCTCACGCTCAAATTCTAGCAGCAACTCATCTTCTTCTTTAACACTTTGAGTATCCTCTTTAATGAGTGAAAAATTCAAACATTTGAAATCCTTTTGCATAGTATCCATCAACCCCTTTGATTCACTCAATAGATAGGTGGTCCTATCATGAATAGATTTAATAACAAAGTTTCTCCACTCTATACTCTTGATGGAGACATAGAGAGTATCTTCAGCTAGTCCTGAAATAGGTTTCTCAGTTAGAAATTTTCTCACCCCATATTTCTCTATCTCATAGAGTTGATTTGTTATTTTCAGCCATTTTTTATTCTCTTTTTCCCACTCTGCTAATTCCACTACAATTTCTGCAACAATTGAACTAACCACTCCATGAGTCTTAATTAGTTGATTGATATAATTGCCTCCCTTTTGTATCATGGCTTGAATCCATTTAGTGTAGGCATCTGCAATCAATTTATTCTTTTGGATTTGATCTAGAGTTTTCCTAACCTCTGGGGAACATGGATCAAATGACTGTGAAGCTATAGTTAAAGGGATAGGACTAGGATCCTGAACTTCTTGAATGAATTTAGCCATCTTTTGGATTGTTTCTTTCCTCCCATTTTTATCCTTTTCATCTTTAAAAGACCTGTGTATCATCTTTTCTATAGAATTCTCCTTGTGTTTCACATCAATCACTCTGGTTTCATACCCGAGATTTATCTTCTCAACTATGTATTCATTTGCAGTGGCTTCGTAGAATTCCTTATCATTCTTAGGAACTGGACACTTTGCATACTAGTGCCCTATTTTTTCATCAATGTCCACCCTAGATTCTATCCTAATCCTTTTCAGTTTCTTTGAGGAACCCAGACATTTTCTTACCATGTCTTCAACATGTAGTGTTATTGGAAAGACATTCCTTTTTCTATTGATTGATGTTTCAAACCATTTCACAGTGGGAACCAGTGACTGTTGAGAATCTGTCGGTGCTTGTATTGGACTAGTGGGCATAGAAATCATAGAATCCTTGACTTCTTGTTGATTATCTCCTCCCAAAACAACATCTTCTGATACAAAAACTTGTGATTTATTATCTATCATCATAGTGTCCATTTCTTTGAGATTGATCACCTATTTTTCTATGATTGGCTTGACTTCTTCTTTGAGAGCCTTTCTCTTAGATGTCCTCATGGGTGGAACTAGATGAGGAGACCTCTGCTTTTTGGCCTTAGATTCAACAACTTTTATATTTTAAGATTTAGGAGAACCTACAATAGAAACATTTTCATTAGAATAGGGGATAACATTTTCATCATGAGATTTAAGAGCAGACCCTCTATTATTGTGCCTTCTGTGAGGAGGTGGTCTTTCTCTATCAATCCATATTTCGGTTATTTTTATAACACCGAGAGTTTTAATGTGAATACTCTCCCTTTCCTATATATTTCAGTCAATCTCAGGAAGTGGCAACCCCTGAATCTTCTCTTTATATTGTTCATCAACTACATCTTCATCTTCCCCCTCTTCTATTCCATTGGCATCAATGCCTATTTGCAAGTTAACTATTTGTACAACTGTAAATCTTCACCATAATCAATTTCTGGCCTCAAAATTGTCTACACAGTTTTCCCAAAAGTCCTCCATTTCAAGGATATGATGAAATTCAGAAGGTAAACTAAATTGTCATGTACCATAAACCTTGATGTCAAAATCTCTCCTAACCTTGATGGTTTTTAGTTTTAACTTATTCAATTCTTGCTCTAGATTGAGAGCATCAAGATAATTCTTGGAGGAATAAAAACCTAGTTCTATAGGAAAACTAGATTTGGCTCTACCCTTTCTCTCTTTGATGTAATACCCTCTCAGATGACTATACTATTATTTTTTGTTTGGAATTTTGACATAAACTATATGATTTCAGTTGTTTACATTTTGGTAGATCTAGATGATATTATGCTCAGATAGATGTTTTGATATATATGTGTTCATGATTAATGTCTTTATGAAAAAGAATTATTATATGTAATGAATGGAATTCTAACCTTTCCCACTTATAATGTGCTATTCTAAATAACATGCTTTCAAGAATCCTTTATGATTCTTTACTTTTGGTATATATGTCAGATGTGTTTTCATGACTTAGGACGAACTTGTAGTTACTCACTTACCTGAGGTCCACACGATGTATCGATACTGGTCATCTATTTGCAATGTCTTATATATGTATTTTTATGTTTCTATGCACATGTATTTCTCCTTGGTGATGCAGGATTGTAAGTACCAAGCATCGTCTCCACCTAGATTCACAAGTTTGAGTGTGCTCTCTAAATCCTCAATCATTGTTGTCACAGAGATAACACCTGGTTCCACAAGACTAAGCCTTACCTTGATCCCTATTCCTGGGTTGGGTCCTTTTGAGAATTGTCTCTTACTATTGATTGTTGTCCATTTCTTGATGCTTTACATTTGGGTCAATTGTGGATATTTTTTATTGTCCCTAGAGCTAGGTAAATATTTTATTGAGGTATTACTTGTAGAGTTGTGGATGGATCCTACTTGTGCTTTCTCTAGATTTGCGGAAGATGAATACTTTCTTGTTGTTCCTCATTATTAATCATGTAGTGATCTTTCATTAATGTAACCTCCCAAGAGGAGATGAATGTAAATACATATTTGATATATTTCAGATTGATGTAATGGGATGGGTAGTTTTAGGAAAAAGGGAAAAGGGATAAACTATCTCTCAATGTAAAATATGTATTTACTAAAGAAAAGAAGTGAACTTTGCTTATGGAAAATATGATAGAATTATGATGTTTCATGGTTATGAAAGAGAATAAAAGAATTGGTTATATTGATATTGAAAATGCAATGATGGTTTATTTCTAAATGGCATGCAATAGTTATTAGGAAATATCTTTACTTTATGCACACTTCTTTTAAAAGTTTGAAAAGAAAAGAATCATGATATGTTGGAAGTTAAATGATTTAGATGAACAAAAGTTATGTAACAAATATGTTAGAGACTATGTTATAATGAAAGTTATGAAATATTATGTTCTTTCTTTAATAATGAAAGTTATGGTTAAGTCTTGTTCATTAGGGAACCTATGGAGAACCTGTAATCAAAATGTGTAACTTTAGAACTTTAAAACAAAAAAAATTATATGCGTATAGACTCTTAACTGAGTAACCTTTCTAGTTTCTTCCTAGTTCCCTAGAAGGGCATGAAAAATTGGTATCAAAGCCCTATGTTTCCACTCTAGAACCCAGGGTATATTGGCTCATTAAGCTGAGACATTTGCACCCATCATTTAAACCGTGAACCTAAACTAGGGACTTGAACCTTTAGACTTATCTCTTTCCTTGTTTTAACCAGGATGCCTCCAGTTACCCATGGTAGAAGGGATGCCCAAAAAACTCCTCCAAGATCTCACCAGGAAGGGTCTCAAGAAGAAGATCAGTTTGAGGAAGAAGGAAGTTGGGAACAATCTGATAGCCACATAGGGGATTTTCAAGGAGCTCAGATGCAGGAGTTACTACAACAGAACTACAAAGACCTGATGCAAGCTAGGATAGGGGCCATCAGGATGAGTCTCATGTCTTTGACCACCATGAGAGGGAAAGGGAAAGAATCCCTATGAGAAGGAATCTAGAAATAGAGGAGGACACTTTGCAAGCTTCTCACATGCAAGATCTCCTTAGAGAAAACCCACCTTTGTTAAGGGGAGCACAAAGCGGTGCCGCCACTAAAACATGGCTTATTGATTTGGAAAGGTTATTTTCCATGCATCCACACCACAGTAACACCAAGGCTCAGTTTGAAATTATTCACCTAAGGGACTTTGCCTCTTCTTGGTGGGAAACAGAGAAAGAAAAATTGCACATTGACATAGCTACCTTGTCTTGGAAACTATTCCTAGAACTCTTCAAAGCTCAATTTATATCTGACCATTGGAGACACAAGAAGGTAGAATAATTTCACAATTTAAAATAGTTAACCATGTCAATTAATGATTATGAAAGATGCTTCTTTGAACTCAAAACTTACTCAGGTTATAAGGATGATGAAGCCATGCTTTCTCAACACTTCCTTAGAGGACTCAATAGTTGATATTATGACCAAGTGCAGGTTTTTGAGCCTCAATCTATTAGTGAAGTAGTCATTAAAACTTGTATTGTTGAGAAAAATGCAGGCTTAGGTTTGGGAGGGCAAATGTATAATGCAAGGAGTAATGCCCCTCAATTTGGGTTAGGATATAAAGGAAATTAGTTTCGAGGAATGTCTGGCCCTAAGAACTATCCTTTCTATCTAAGGGCAGTCAGAACCCACAAAAAAAGAAATCCTCTTGCAACAACAAGAATAGTGGGTCTTAGTCAGGAAATGAATGCAACTGGAAGCGTAACAAATGCTATCCAAATTCTCAACCATCACAAAATACACAATAGAATAGTAGCGGAGGTAGTTTTCAATAGTCAAGTGCTCATGGGTCTAGGAAGAATTTTTTTAGAAATACAGGGTTTTATTCTTGTGGACAACATGGCCATATTGCAGTAAACTATATTTAGAAATCAACACCGGATTCTAGTTATATGCAGGACACCTCAGAAACAACTGTAGGGGATGCTGGTAGATCTCACAGGGTGTTTTCTGTATTGGATCAGAAGCAAGTAGAACATTAAGTTTCAGTCATTGAAACTCTAGGTTTGTTAGGGGGTATTTCTACCTTTACTTTATTTGATTCAGGAGCCACCGACTATTTCATTTCACCTTCTCTAGTCAAGCAATGCGGGCTGACGGCAGTATGATAGGTAGATAAGTGGCAGGTTGAGCTACCCTTGAGGGTAAGGATAGCCTCTGACTCTTGTGTCCAAAATTGTGAGTTAGCACTTGGACCTTTTTCTACCCTTATAGACCTTCAAGTGATTCCCCTAGGCTCTTATGGAGTAGTCTTGGGGATGGACTAGCTAGAGGCTCACAAAGCCATTATAGATTGTAAAGAGAAAAGCATCTAGTGTTCTAATGATGTAGGACAGAAGAGGAAGATCATTGGGGTTCAACAACCCATCTCCCTCAGCATGATATCTACAATGCAACTCAAGCAGTGCATGTGTAAAGGATGTTAGTTGTTCGCAGTTTCAGTTAATGACTTGGAAGAAGGGGAAGGTGTAAACATAACTCTTGATCACCCCTTGATTCAAGAATTTGTAGACATTTTTCCCAAGTAAATTCTTGGAATGCCTCCTAAAAGGGACATTGATTTCTGAATAGAGCTTGTGCTAGGATCAGAACCAATCTCTAAAGCTCCATACCACATGACCGTGAAAGAACTTGGGGAACTCCGGTTGCAGCTAGAAGAACTTTTCAGAAAGGGATTCATCAGACCCAGTGTATCCCCATGGGGTGCTCTAGTAATCTTTGTTAAGAATAAATATGGGACTCTCTGATTGTGCATTGATTACCAAAAGCTTAATAAACTCACCATTAAGAATAGATATCCTTTGCCTCGCATAGAATGATCTAAAATCAGGCTATCACTAGTTGAGAATTCACAAGGTTGATATTCACCATACAACTTTTTGTACTGGTATGGCCACTATGAATTCACAGTAGTACCATTTGGGCTAACTAATGCTCCCTCTATTTTTATGATCTTGATGAATGGGGTGTTCAAAACCTATTTGGACAAATTTTTTATAGTATTCTTGGATGACATCTTAGTATTCTCCAAAACAATGGAGGAACATGAAGATCACCTTCACCAAGTGTTGCAATGCTTAAGGGAAAATAAACTTTATGCTAATCCAGAAAAATGTGATTTTTTTCAAACAGAGGTTAAATATCTAGGTCATGTCATCTCAGGGAGTGGCATTATAGTTGACCCTGCAAAGATTTAGGCTATAGTAGAATGGACAACTCCAAATAATGTCTCTGAGGTCCGTAGCTTTTTGGGGCTTGCAGGGTATTATCAGTGTTTTGTCAAGGGATTCTCTCAGATGGCTCACCCTATCACTTCCTTACAAAGAAAAGGAAATAAATTTATTTGGTTAGAGAAGTGTGAGGCTTCCTTCCAATGTCTAAAAGAGAAGTTGACCAATACGCCCATCCTAACAGTTTTGAAACTCTTAGGAAATTTTTTGGTTTGTACTGATGCTTCTCTACAAGCAATTGGGGTAGTCCTTATGCAAGAAGGACAAGTTATCACTTATGAGTCTCAGAAGCTAAAGGACCATGAGCTTAACTACCCCACCCATGACCTAGAATTGGCAGTAGTTATTCATGCCTTAGTGAAATGGAGGCACTTCTTGTTTGGGCACAAATTTGAACTCCATACGGATCACTGCAGTCTTCAATATATTTTCACCCAACCTAACCTCAATGCTAGACAATGCAGATGGATGGAATTCTTGTGTGAATATGATTTTGAGGTGAAGTATATCTAGGGGAAAACTAATGTTGTGGCTGATGCCCTGAGCTGGTATAGGCATACCTTGATAGAAATCTCCCTTAGCATAGATTTGGGAAACTGAATCTAGCAAGCCCTTGTTACGGGATCATGGTATAAGGCGGTTAAGGAAGAATTGGAATCAGGAAGGCCCCTAGAGGGGCACTTCATAGGGTATCCTTTAGACCCCAATGGGCTATTACAACATCAAGGTTTCAAATCTATGTGCCTTTATCAGGTGACCTTCACACATTTATCTTAGCAAAAAGCCACAAAGCACCCTATTTAGCACATCCAAGAGTGAAGAAAATGTTTTCTGACTTATATCAGTTATACTATTGGTCAAGGATGAAGAGGGATGTAGAAGATTATGTAGCAAGATGTCTAGAATATTAGATAGTGAAGGCTGAGCATTAGCATCCAACAAGCCTCCTATAGTCCCATATTGTTCTAGAATGGAAATGGGATATTATCTCCATAGATTTCATTGTGGGACTTCCTGTTACCCCACGAAGACATGATGCAATCATGGTTACAGTTGATCAACTTACAAAGGTAGCCCATTTCACTCCCATGCAGTCCTCTTACACAACAGTTGCAGTAGCTAGAGTATTTTTGAAGGACATAGCAAGACTTCATGGTATCCCTAAAAAGATTATTTCTGATCGAGATCCAGTTTTCACATCTTCACTTTAGACTTCCCTACAACAGGCATTAGTAACTCAACTCAACTTTAGCTCAGCCTATCACCTAGAGATGGATGGTCAAACCAAATGGGTTAATCAGGTTCTGGAAGATATGCTTAGGATGTATGTGATGGATAGGCAGACCCTTTGGGAAGATTACTTATACTTGGTGGAATTTTCTTATAATAATGGATACCATAGCTCCATTGGTATGTCTCCATTTAAGGCCTTGTATGGTCATCCTTGTTGCACCCCTTTGAGTTGGGATCATTTGAAAGACAGGGTACTCCTTGGATAAAAAATGTTATAGGATATGGAACGATAGGTAGAGAAGATCAGGGAGCACATTATTACCACACAGGATAGACAAAATAAATATGTTGATGCTCACAGATCAGATGTACATTTTTCTCAAGGAGACAGAGTGTTCCTTAGGGTGAGACCATGAAAGAGTCCTATCCGTTATGAAAAAGTCTCTAAGTTGACACCCCAATTGTTGGTCCCTTTGAGATCCTACAAAGGATATGACCAATTTCTTATCGACTTACCTTTCCACCTAGCCTCACTCGTAGTCACAATGTATTTCATGTTTCTTTACTCAAAAGATATATTCCTGATTTGACTCATGTCCTGGACTAGAATGCTTTATAGGTAGCGAATGGGTAGCTACCTTTTGAGCGGGTACATATTCCGTAGCAATGGACTCTAACCCTCATGGTTTGTACTATAGATCAAGCAAGGGTCCAATGGGATCCTAAACTATATGACTTTAGTTATTTACATTTTGGTAGATCTAGATGATATTATGCTCAGTTAGATGTTTTGATATATATGTGTTCATGATTAATGTCTTTATGAAAAAGAAATATTATATGTAATGAATGGAATTCTAACCTTTCCCACTTATAATGTGCTATTTTGACTAACATGCTTTCAAGAATCCTTTATGATGCTTTAGTTTTGGTATATATGTCAGATGTTTTTTCATGACTCAGGATGAAGTCATAGTTACTCACTTAGCTGAGGTCCACAAGATGTATCAATCTTGGTCATCTATTTTTAATGTCATATATATGTATGTATATGTTTCTATGCACATGTATCTCTCCTTGGTGATGCAGGATTATAGGTACTGAGCATTGTCTCCACCTAGCTTCACAGGTCTGAGCGTGCTCTCTAAATCCTTGATCATTGTTGTGATGGAGATAACACCTGGTTCCACAAGACTAAGCCTTAACTTGATCCCTATTCCTTGGTTGGGTCCTTTTGAGAATTGTCTCTTATTATGGATTGTTGTCCATTTATTGATGGTTGACATTTGGGTCAATTGTGGATATTTTTTATTGTCCCTAGAGCTAGCTAAATATTTTATCAAGGTATTTCTCGTAGAGTTGTGGATGGATCCTGCTTATGATTTCTCCTGATTTGTGGAAGATGAAGAATTTCTTGTTGTTCCTCATTATTAATCATGTAGTGATCTTTCATTAATGTAATCTCCCAAGAGGAGATGAATGCAAATCAATATTTTATATATTTTAGATTGATGTAATGGGATGGGTAGTTTTAGGAAAAAGGGAAAAGGAATAAACTATCTCTCAATGTAAAATATGTATTTACTAAAGAAAAGAAGTGAAATTTTCTTATGGAAAATATGATAGAATTATGATGTTTCATGGTTATGAAAGAGAATAAAATAATTGGTTATATTGATATTGAAAATGCAATGATGGTTTGTTTCTAAATGGCATGCAATAGTTATTAGGAAAGCTCTTTACTTTATGCACACTTCTTTTAAAAGTTTGAAAAGAAAATAATCATGAAATGTTAGAAGTTAAATGATTTAGACAAACAAAATTTATGTAATAAAAATGTTAGAGACTATGTTATAATGAAAGTTATGAAATCTTATGTTCTTTCTTTAATAATGAAAGTTATGGTTAAGTCTTGTTCATTGGGGAACCTAGGGAGAATCTGTAATCGAAATGTGTAACTTTAGGACTTTAAAACAAAAAAAATATATGGATATAGATTTTTAATTGAGTAACCTTTCTAGTTTCTTCCTATTTCCCTAGCGGGGAATGACATTTGAGGTCTTTGTGCACATGGGCCAACCGGCACCCTAATTCATTTACAACATGCAAATCCAAAGCATATATGGGCAATTTGAATGGATCCCCTTCAAATCCACCCACCCTTATGTAAGTAAACCTTCTAATTTGAATGAAGAAACTCCCAAAGACATTGACAAACTTCTTGGCTTCCTCTGACATTCTTTGCTCAATGTTCCCCTGCAACTCAAAGATCAATCTTCCCAAAAAAACACCATTTACTTTCATAAAACTATCAACATGAAATTATTTCTAAAAATGGGTATAATAGGCATACAACTTCATGTTAGGAATAGGTAATTCATGAAATAAACCATCCCACTTTCTAGTGCAAGCTAGAGCATAGAATAAATAAAAAGATATATAGAAGCCACTAGCTTTTTCTGAATAATTTTCCAAATGATGATGAAGTTCATCATCAATACAATCTTTCCAATCAATGAAATTTTCCCCTCCCAAAGTTATCTGGATAAAGAAATACATCCAGTCTTGCCAGTAATAAGCATGGTTATTACCTTTGATCCTGTTCAAAAAAATCACTAATTCTACAACTTCAGGTTTGAAATGATCTATAGTAAGGGGTTTTGGCAACCTTGATCCTCCTCTTTTTGCCTCCAACAACCATTTTTTGGCAATTTCATTTCTATAAATTTGTTTCTTTGTCGAGAAAAAAAAATAGGAGGAGGCAATGGTCCATCCTTCATAAGGATCCTTTTCTCGAATGCCCCTTGCTGTGAGGATAACATATCGGTTAATGAAGATTAGAGGGCTTCAATCAATTTTCTTAATTCATCTCTCTTCTCTATCATATCTTTTAATACATTCTATTACTAACTCTAGATAGGGGGATACTAGAGGAAATGTTGTTGTATCAGCTAAACCACTCAACACCACCTTCTCTATTATAGAACCAAAAACAAGGCTTTTAATCTTATTACGAACCACCTCTAAGGCACCTTATTTTATCATTGTTTCATCACATTTAGGAAGTGAACTAACCAAAGGAGAGTTTCACCCAAAATTTGGGAGTGGGGACTTCATATTTCTTATGGGGAAGTTTTACAAAAGACCAAAATTGCAGAAGGAAAACAGAGCCTTTCAATATCAAACTTTTTCAAATGGCTTCAATTTTGAATAGGGACTCTGGAAGAGAAAAGCACTAACCTAAAGATTTTGTACACTCTAAGCTTCACAGGATGAGAGTATACCTTCTGCTATGCTTCCAATTCAATTTCACTAGGAGAACTATACCAGAAGACTGATAACACACACTCTTAACTTATAATTGATTTTCCCACAAAATGTGAAGCTCTGTATTAAATGACAATGCAGGCTCTTAATTAAATGTGACAAGAGTTTTCACCTGATGTGATCATTATGTATCGTAACTCTTAAATGACTTAAATGACATATAAGTGTCATATCTAATAATGATTATATCCTTAACATGCATAAATAAAATCATCACCCACTAGCTGTCACTTTTTTCACGTCACCACTGTCTTTTCACCTATTCAACATGCAAGCTTTGGTTGAACCATGAACTTTAATATAGCTTAGTTCATTAATTAAGCTCAATGGGTACTAAAACATTACTTCCTCTTGGTTTTTTTTAAAAAAAAAACCACATGAGTGGTGAAAACCTAGACTCTACTACACCTTTTGCAAGATGAAGCCCGCAAATGAACATTGAACCTTGAACTAGACAAGTTCAAGATTCAAAGTTCAATGGAAGAGTGAACTTTTCAAACCATGCCGCTCATTTTTCACATAGAGCAAAGAAAAAATGAAACACACTGCAAGGTGACGTTGAAACCTGAGCCTTGAACTAGACAAGTTCAAGATTCAATGTTCATTCAACAAGGGGCAAATGCAAACCAGGTTGAAAAACTATTGGCAGACATTTTACCTCTTGGATAATAAACTCCTGATTTTGAACAATGATGAAACATAGAGCATGGGTCAAAAATCAGGGGTAACATGTTCACATGTCTTTCTTTTCCTTTCTTAGATTTATGAAGAGTCAATTGTGATTTAAATGCAAAATCAACATTGTGAGGAGTGAAATTATCAAAATTTGATAACTCAAAAGCAATAAGTCTACCAACTAGACCTTCTAGATTAAAGTTTTAACCAGGAGTACATCTCTGTTCTAGTATAGCAGATACTCTAATAGCATAAATAGGAATTATAGTTCATAGTACCTTGCTAATAACAGTATCATCATCAATAGATCCATTAGCTCCTCTAATAGAATATACAACCTCCTTAACTCAGATACAATATTGAACAATGGTTTCACCATCTAAACTTCTCATTTCATTAAACTTACCTCTCAAGATTTCATATTTGGCTCTTAGTACATTTGTATCACCTCCATAGATAGTTTCTAGTGTGTCCTACATTTATTTTTCAGTTTTACAATCTTTTATATCTTCAAATTCATGATAACTTAGGGCTGATGTAATCTCCAACATTGCTTGACTGTGTTCTTCTTTTTATTTCATCCACTGAGTTTTCATAATTGGAGGCATTGTTATGTAATCATGTTACACATAGTATTTTTTTTCTTCTCCAATTCTAGCTAGGTGTAAATTCATCAAAATTTTCCATGCAGGGAAGTTATCTTTCTTCAAACTTGGTACCTCCTTTTTATACATCTTGATCTTTAGCTTCAAGTACCTTCAAAATTTTCTCACAAGAACCACAAACCTCTAATACCAATTGTTATAATGGTTCATAATAATTGAGAGGGGGATGGGGGGGGTGAATAAGTTATCCTAGGTTCATATATACCAATTTAACTTATAAACACTTTAAGCAACTCAGATCCACTCAATAATCCACTTGGTCTCTATAACATCTAATCAGTAACATAAAATTGTAGTTCATTATCCTAATGTAATCAACTTGTTGAATATAAAACTCTTAACAATACAAAACATGAAATAACATTCACACAAGTATAACACCATAATTTAATGTGGAAACCCAATATGGGAAAAAGCACCAGTAACATGCTACCAATTGTTCACTCTTGTTAAGTGAGCTCTGTGAGAAGCCAACCCTGTTAAAGGTTACAATACACAATGTTAAATGTGACCCAGTTAAAGGATTTAATCACCCTATTAAAAGTGAGCCTTATTAGAGAGCTTAGAATATTCCATTAGAATGTCACCTTGATTAAAGGATTTACAATATGACTGTTAGGTCAACCTTGTTTAAAAGGATTTTTCAGTGATAGAATGGTTATAAAGTAATAGTAAAGTGATCTAAAACATATAACTCACTTTGCAAATACATATCCACTTTCGATCAAATGTTAATTTACTAACTGATGTCCATTGTCATCTCAAACTCATATATTCTTGGAAATCTGTCAAGCAATCACTATTGTGCAGTCTTGTACTGCTCTTCTCAACATTTTCTACTTTTTCTTAGATTTTTCAATCAACTTAATTAACCTTTGCATCTCATCCATAACCTATCATCAGGTTAATCTTATACCTCTCTAATTAGGTAGCTAAATCTTTTGTCACTTCATCATCATCATAGATCTTAGCTTTTGGTTAGATCCAATGAATCTTTCCAACATTACATTTCCATCTATATTGTATAATACATCCTAAAACTCCTTCTTGAATCCTTACATAAAAATAGTTAAACATATATTAAATGTTCATTTAATATTCCACAATGATCTTCCTTATCTTAAATATACTTTAAATATCTCAAGAAATCAACTATGTCAGGTGGGATCTCAAATTTTCATCAAACTGTCAAAATAGTGACACTCGGTCATCCATGTGTTATTGATGCTCGGTCGACACTCACACCACTTGACACATTCATATAATTTCCTTAATAGTCTACTCTTTTACTTGCTCAATACTAAACTTTTAGTCATCCAAACTTTACTTTGTGTTATAAGATAAACATCATATTGCCTTACCAACATGTAATCTCATCAAGTACCCATTGTAGTTTCACATAATTCAACCATTTCACTAGGTCTTCTTGTTATCTCCTCTTTTCAAATATTCTTCATCAATCAATTGATATGGCACTTTACAAGATAGAAAATGTCTTGCTAGTTAAGGTTTGACGTCAATGGCAATATAAAAATTGTTTCAATTGTAGCTTCCAACATATTCTGCATTTGTATCAAGAATTGGTACCTTCTATACTAATACTTGTTTAATTGGTTTTGGTTATATTATGAAAAGTTTAAATCAAAACCAATTCAAAATCCTTTTGATTTTTATGGTTGTGGGTTGTATGTTCTTCATGGTAATGGAGAGTCAATGAATGAGTGGTTATCATTTAGTATTTTCTTACCATTTTTTGTTGTTTAAATCCATGTAGAATTGTAAAAGTGTTGTTATAGAGTTGGATTAGGTGTACCCACCTTGGTCTTATAGAACCAAAAGTGCAGAGGGTATTCTTGTCCCTATTGTTGGTCCAGTTACCTTAGATTTTCCCATATTTGGAACTAACCATTCTTCAAAATCCATCTAAAGGTATATTGGTAGCTTCTAAATCGTAAAACATTTTAAAAAACCAACAAAATGGTGACTATGCTTGGGAACGATATTAAAATCATCCTTGAAACTCTGATATAAATAAGTCAAATCAATATTCAGTTGAGTTAACACAGCTAAGTCACCAACAAAATGGTGAATATACTAGGGAGAGAGATATAAAAATTTTGATAAACATATTTTGAATCTCTTGTAAAATTTGTGAAATCAACAACCATTTGAGTTAAGTTTGGTTGTTATAGAGTCATATGGTACAAAGAAGCATTCCTCTTACTTATAAAGTGATTTAGGGTTTGTTTTGTTTTTTATTGCAATATTTTCCAAGAATTCCAAAGTTCTAAAAAGATATAAGATATATTATCACACAAGTGATGAGTGGTGACTCTGAGTTCTCTGATTGTACAAGTGTGCATGTTTGGAAAAAGACTAACAAGAAAGAGGTGGACTTGTAGTGATGATGAAGTAGATGTTTGGGATCCTATGACTAAGAGCATAGTCAAAAGGAGAAATATCTATGAGACCCTATTATAGGGGTGTTTTGTGAGTTTGTTGTTATGAAGAAGGTCACAAATATTTCTCATCTAATTCAAAATTTCCCTCTACAAAGAGGTGGTGACTCTACCAAAGTTTTTGAAAGGTGATTTGGAGGTGACTTCATATCAGTATTTTTGTATCTACTACAACACATCCAGGTATTTTATTTTTAGGTTTTAAAATGTTTCCTTATTAAGTGATTTAAGCACTAAGAGAAGGAACAAGGTGTGGATAGAGCTTTGCATACTTCATGGTTTAGAGTTTCAGTTTTAAAATCAAGTGGAAGTATGTACTAGTTAAAAATGGGGGACATAGAGGATAGGGATTTTTTTTCTATGTTTAGATCTGGGGTACCTTTGCCAGATCTAGACCTTTAAGAGGTTCTTTAAGAAGAAAATTTTTTAAAACAAATGATCCAAGAACAAGTCATTTTTTTCTACAAATAAGAATGAAAATAATGGCGGGAGAATCTTCATTTCTTTTTTATAAGAGGTTTTCTTCTACAATAAGGGATTTGAATATTCCTTTTTGTCCTCAAGAGTAAGTTTGGGTTAATTTGTTCTTGGAACTTTGTTTTTCTAATTTAGTTGATTGCCCAACTTCCTTGAGGATAGAATGTATTGAGCAAACCAAGAAGTGGATAAAAAATATTGATCCTAAATTTGAGGTTACACATGAGGTTGCACCTAGTGATGCTGATATTGAGAATGATGGAAACCAATATGATAGAAATGTGTCTAGTATGGATTCTCTCTCTTGTAATCATGAAAATGATGTTGCTTCTCAGTATGAGGTAGAGGATATGTGTATTTAGCAAGAATATTGTGATCAAATAAATGAAGAGATGAGGCTTGTGACTACATATCAGAAGTGGGTGAAAGTGATGACAATGATTCATTTTATTGTAAAAAAATTCCAAGTTACCGACTTGTGAATATATGAGATATTTAGGGAGGGATAGCTCTGAGTTATTACATCCAGCACACATTGAGTTTGAAAAAGATTGTATATCGGATGGTCAATATTTTGACATGTTTATTTCTGATTCCCCTTGTACTTCCATGTCACTATGCTACAAAATGATTGAATATGATATATCAGATGATGAAAGCATCATTGTATTTCCTGATTCAAAGGATGAAGAAGTTCCTTGTATGATTTTGAGTACTGATTAGGATAATTATATGGATTATGAATCTATTTTATATTCTAAATCATTCATTGAAGCACTTCAAGTTGGTCTTTCAGTTGCTTAAGTTATGCAGATACATGGTGAGTATGTGGATGAGTGACCTCCCTCCAAAAAATAAAATATTGGTTTGCATAAGGTCTATAATTTGCATGTGATTTCTTTAGGGAACTCTAATATTGATTTGCAAACCAGTGATATAATACAAGATGGTGACTCTGATGATGAGGATAATAAGGATTGTGACATGGATTTTTCATATTTTGAAGATGATAGCGTGGAACATTGTTCTATTCAAAAGTTGATATGTCTTCTCTTGTAGAAGGTAAAAATTGTACACATGTGGTCTTTGATGTTTATGATGAGCCAAATTTTTGAAATTTCTAGGAAGTTGTCTCTTGTAATATGGAGATTGTGCTAGATCATGTGTCAATTTATGATTTTCCACAATGTTTTCATGAAGTATATGAAGTTGAAAATGATAACTTCTCCTTTGAGGTGATAAATATTGATGTGGGTGGATATGAGGATTTTGATACCAGCTATATGGTAGAATATGAGTGCTTTACCTTTCAGATGGATTATGATTTTCCAAGATGTTGTTGTAAGTTAGAAGATGATGAATATTTCATCTAGTCTAATTTATTTTCACCTAATGAATGCAACATGCATATGCCACATTGTCTACATTTTCAAAGTTTTCATGATTTCGATATAGGCTCAAATGATGAATATGGTGATAATTTTTTCTATTGTGAACTAATGGAAAGTATTAGTAGGTCTGATGAGGCATATAAAGGGATATTCTCATCTTTTTTTTAATACAAAGTGAAAAAAAATTGTTTATGACAGAGGCAAGCTGAATCAGAATTTTGTTGATCATAGAGGGCCATCAAGCTTCGTTCAACTCCTTCAAATTAGGGAAATAAAGAGGCAAAGATAATGTGACTGTTCTAGGAATTAGGTTGTAAATATGTTTTGGTGTGTTCCTTTCTGTATATTTTTGTTGTCTATTGTAGGGTAGTTCCTTTCATACGTGGTCTTCTTAACCTTGAGGTTTTGGAATCTTCTTATGCCAGCAACAAACATATATCTGTAATCTGAGTCACTATTAGGAATGTAATTTTTTTCATGGTTCTGAGTCATGATCATGCTTTTCAATGTTTGAAATATGTCTGTAAGCCCTAATTTATCATTGTTTCCAAACCCTTGGCTCATTTTTTTCTCAAAATACCCAAGGCCCTCCTTGTTCTTTATAAAATGGGGTTACTTTTTTAGTCACTTTTAAGTTCTTTTCCCATGGGTTTTTATTCATCATGTGCGGGACTACTTTTTATGTTTCCTAAGAATCCTAGTGGAGTCTATACGTTAATTTTTCCTAAGTCTAAAAGTCCCTGAAGTGTTTCATACTTTTCTTAATGTCGAGAAATTTGTTTTTATCTAATGATGAGTGTGACCCCATGATTGTAAGATGCAAGCTATTTATCCTTTGTGGCATCACAGAATGATGACAAGTAACAATTTTTAGATTAGTGGGGCCCTTTCTTTCTAAGCCAATGGAAGTTTATGGTCTAGATAGATCTAAATTCATCCAACAGTTGGCATGATCCCACGATCAATTCTTGCAGGGAAGATATTCTCTATGGCTTCATGCCTATGTGACACATGGAAAGTGGCGGGGCCTCATCAAAGATAAAGGGAAGTTAAAGATACACTAGATAATTTTGATCCAATGATAGACGTGATGTCTTGATTGGATGTTGCACATTGTTGAGCCATCGAGGGATCACACTTTGCTTCCAAGTGTTCATTAGAGATCTTGCCCAAGTGGGACCGAAAGTTAATGTGTGGTTAGATCTGTTTCAATCTAAAGGTTGGTGCATTAATTCCTTGAATAGAAGATGATAAATATTTATTTATCGCGGGTTCACGCTTGGTTGACACGTTGCATTATGTGATCATGGGTCCAGATTTTCAAAGTGGATAAAAGATGGCCAGATCACTTTTGCCATGTGGTTGGCATGATGCCTTGATTATGAGTTTCTCATTGGATATTAATTATGATTTTTCTTCTACAAATTTTCCAGAATATAAAAATCTCATGTCTAACTACCTAAACTCAGTCTAAACTTCATCAAATTGAAAATTTTTTATTTTTTTATTGTAGTAGGTAAAGCATAGAATATGACCCATATTTGAGAATTCAAAAATGTAATAGCGTTTCAAATTCATAGTAATTTTTCAATTAGTATATAAATCAAGACTAAAAAGGTAAGAAGTAGGTGTATGTGTGACCACCTTAAACACAATGAAATGATAATATTTTTTTACTAGATTCTAGATATAAATAGTATAATCATGTTTGAATGTGACACATTTTATTGTAATTTTTTTCTAAGTAAATAAATTATTATTATTTTTATTTTACAACTTTTCCATAATATAGAAACTCTTGTGTCTGACAACCTTCACTTAATCTAAACTAGATCAAATTGAAAAAACAAATTCCTTCTAGTAGGTGAAGCATATAATGCGACACGTGTTTGAAATTTATAGCTATTTTTAAATCAGTTTACCAATGAGGACTTCTTTTTCACATCGCCACTTTTTGGCGTACCATGATCCTGCACATACCCTTGTATATACATATGTGTGTGTGTGTGTATACATACTATATATATGTATATATATACATATACATATATATAGATAGATATATGTATATATATACATGCTTATATGTATATATAAGTATACATATATATACATATACATACACCCACAGATATATATATATATATATATTGTTGAACATTGTTTTTGCACAAGTTAATTGCTAGGATTTTTAGATTTGATTTCCTCTCTTGAAAGTATAAATAATTTATTTTTTCAAGGTTCTCCCTAGGCGTGGTACAACCTGCTCAGTAAACTCAGTTGAAGATAAATGTGAATGTTCACAAGGAGGCCTTTGCTGGTACTTTCTAGACGTCAAGCTATAAAAAACTTTAGTACTTGTTTTTTAATTTTCCAATTTATCAATTCATGTAGCTTACTAATGATGCAAAACTATGTTGAAACTTATGATGATTACCTATTTATCTAGATTGTCAAAGAAAATCAAAAGATTTAGGTACCAAGAATTTAAACAAATTTGCTAATAATAAAATCCTAATGGATATAAACCATTTTTGAGCCTCTCTTTTGAATTAAATAGTGGAAAGATTAGAACCTACTGAATATGAATTAGACCATGTCACAATTTTATACCCAATAGATGCAACCATTTGGAGAGAAATGTATCAAGACTGAGGATTTTCAAAATCTATCAAAATCGTGAATCCACAAGAATGTGCACACACATGAGACAAATTTATTATTGAACTAACATAATTATCTTTCCCAATCATTCATCACAGCAAGATCGATGAACAAAAACAAACTTCAATTTAATTAATTGCATATCAGAAATACAATAAACCTAATTGGCTCCTTGAAAGAAATAAATTAACAAACACGTCATTCATAAAACTCCCATAGACAACAAAAAATAATCACACAGTGAATGTAGTACCAATTTTATCTCTTTATTGCATTAAAGATCCAACCATATTACATTCTTTTGACTACAATATATAGTGCTTTTATCTACAAACTTTGAACCCCAAAACTAGGGCTTACATTGAAAACAAAGCTAAATCTAAAGCTTGCTAAAGAAAACTACTACTAAACTTATGCTAAATAGTTTTCATTGATCCTTGATCTATTTAAAATCAAATTTCCCATGAATTTACTCTTAAACTCACTCAAAAAGAAGAGAAAAAGGAACCAGAGCTATACCATTTCTAACTATAGTCTTTCTTTTGATCTTTGAGTTCTCCCTTGGAATCTTCATTTGGAGTCCTCCATGTGGTGAATATTGATAGAAGACCTCTAGCCATGAAAAAATGGACCCTAGTTGTTGATCAATCTGGTCTAGAACTCTTTGATTTTTAAAAAAAGATATCTCACACTGGAATGGCCCAGAATTCAGACCCCGACCTTTGCTCTAAATTTTGACATAGGAAAAATTCACCAAGTATGAAAATCCAGTTTTGGGTCCTCTAAAATTTTTGACTTTTAGAGGCTGAGAGACTGAAAAAATAGCCTTTGTGAAAATGGTTAAGTATGGAGAAATTTTCATTTCAAAATTTCTCTAAGTCTGGAGAAATTTTGAGTGGGTAGTAGCTATGGAAGTATTTCAAAGTGAGCTTCTCACAACCTTTTTATGGAAGTGCTCCAAGGTTTGCTTTGCAGTTGCTCAACTTAGGACTATGCTTATCCTACTCTACTTAGGATTCCTATTTATCTTCTAGAAGCCTAATAGTATCAAATCTCCAAGCCTAATACTATTCTAACTCCATTCTATGAGTTAGTTCCCTTATGCTTAACCCTGAAGGAGTTCCAAAATTGAAATTGCTTCTTGTCACTACAATATCTTGGAAGATTTGAAGCTACAACTGCTCAAAACTTGTTCACTAGTGCTACAAGGGATATTTTCATCACTAATACATCATTTTTACATCCTATCCATCCCATTTGAATGGGTAATCAAACTCAAAACAATCGAGTTCCAAATCCACATTGCTTTGGTCCTATTAGGCCTAGTAGCCCAATTAGTTAATCAAAGGATTTTTATAGATTATTTCTAAAAACTTCCAAACAAAACTAAAAATAAAATTAAGATTCAAACACCCTTTTCCAAGACTTTGGATATTTTCAACGTTTTAGACCCCTAAGTCATTCATACACTATTGTCCTGAAATATAGGTCAAATAGGGCTATTTTAGTGCATTGGTTATAGTCATCTGATTTCTATATAGAAATATATCATGTTTAATTGGTAAGGACCTCATCTCATAGAAAGGTTCTATTAGACCCTAATTCTTCCAAACCTACACTTATTTTTCTCTTCCCAAACATACCCTTGCAATGGCACCTATATCTTTCCTTGTTATACACCTAGCCGGACAGACATTACTCGCCTAGGGAATAACTTTAAAAATAGTTACTCGACTCCTCATGACTTCTCCTAACATATTTAAATTGTACATAGGCTCCCCTAAAATATTCATCTATAGACAGAAGTTTCCCACAGTTGGATTCTATGGGGGATCCATGAAATTGAAAACTACTATGTCTACCCCAACAACTGTGCTAGATCCTAAATAATTTACAAAAGAAATCTAGTCTACTCTAGGAAACCTGATCACTGAATGAAAAACTCTTAAAACTTCCTAATTAACATAGATCCAAGATTATATTTGTCAGTTCAATCCATAAAAACACTCATTAACTTAAAACACTTTGACTGTTGCAAAAAAAAGAATTGCAGAGCTCTATTGCTATTCAAAAACTTGATTACATTAAACCTATCTTGGGAAATGATCCTTGGAGTATCTTAATATGCTTCCTCCACCATTTTAGGCCACTAGAATTTATTTCCTTTCTCCATTTTGAAAGGAATAAAAAAGTTGTCTATGTTGCATGCAACATTTGCAATCTTTTGCAAAATGTTGTAATGACAACATTTAGCATCTTTTGTATAAATGCTCATAACTAACTTTTAGGACCTCAATCCTTCTTAATTCGATGAATACAGATCATTAAATCCTTTTTAGGTACTTTCCACTTTGCATCTAATTATAGGATACATTTAGACTCATTTTCCCAATTCTAAGCCAAAACAAGCATTTAAGCCAAACTAACTAAACTAAGTTGGATTTAGTACTAAATACTAATCCACCTAGTCACACACCATGCAAGACCTGCTAAGGTCAAAATTAAATCATTGACTTGGCTAGAGCTAGTTATAAGCCAAAAATTTAACTATAAATGGATATTTTTTGTAGGTTCTCCTGCACCATCCTCCCCAAATGAAAAAGTTTTAGTCCACCCTTGGATTGAGTAAGTTGGATTCAATGCCCAAATTTTTGAATTTTTTTTCCTTTACCCAAACTTCATATGCATCTATTTGTCCACACCACTTCACTAAGTGTTCTTGGTATTCTTTCTTTCTTGTCTTATTGTAGACTCTGGAATCCAGTATGTGTTCTGCCTTCTTGTTTGGTATAGATGGTAAGTTGAGTTCCTCCACCTCTTGTATAACTTTAGTCAAACTCTGATCTATATCTTAGATTGGTCCATTATATAAAACTAGGTTTGCAACATTAAACACTGAAGATAGACCCATATCCTCTAGAAGTTCCACCTAGTAGGCATTTGCTCCACATTTGGCCTGTATGATACAGGGGCCAATTCTTCTCATCTGAAGCTTATGTGGTTTTCCTTTTTGTAATCATGCTTTGTTGAGGTGAAGCATCACTAGATAACCAACTTTGAATTTGACATCTCTTTTCCTCTCATATGCTTTTCTCTTAAGATTTTTTGTATTTTCAATGAGTGTCTTCCTCACTATCTCATGGACTTCATGCATAGAATGTGCAAATTCATCTGCATAGCCACTTCCCTTGTTTCCATCCTTAAGATCTATGAGCTCATATATGCCTCTTGGATGAAGGCCATAAACTATTTCAAAAGGACTCTTACTAGTAGTCCTATTCACTGTGTCATTGTAGGAATATTCTGCTTGCACAATGAGTTGGTCCCAAGTTTGACCATAATCCTTAGTTAAATAACTTAGGATATTTCTAAGACTCCTATTTACTACTCTTTTTTTCCATCAGACAAAGGATGGTATGCAGATCCAAAAGACAAGTTGGTTCCTAGCTTCTACTATCGAGTCTTCCAAAAATGACTGATAAATTGTGTGTCTCTATCTGACACTACACTCAATGGAAAACCATGTATTATGACTACCTCCTTGAAGAATAGGGAAGCTATATCACTTGGATCATGTGTTTTCTTATAGGGTACAAAGTGTACCATCTTACTAAATCTATCCATAGTAACATAAATGTTATCCATTCCCTCCTTTATCTTGGGTAAACCTGTGGAAAAATTCATTCTTAGACATTCCCATTGTTTGGTTGAAATGGGTAAAGGTTGGTATAGGCCTACATTAGTAGATGTACCCTTTTCCTTTTGATAGATAACACAACTTTCTACATACTTCTTAACATACAAATTCATTTTGGGCTAGAAGTAAAATCTTTGGACTAATTCTTTTATCTTATTGACACCAAAATGGCCACCAAGTACACCATTGTATTTATCTTGGATTATATTCTCCCTTATAGACCCTCTAGGGACACATAATTGACCACCCTTAAACAAAAGAACACTCTACAAAGTGTATTCAAAGAATTTACTATGAAAGTGATTTTTATATTCTTGGCATCACTTGTAAATGTCTACAAAGTCTTCATCTCCCCCATGTAGGTATTTGAAGTTGTTTATCCCCATGCTCTATATTTGTATCTCTTGGATGGTCAGGGCTCTTCTAATTAAAGCATCTACTACCTTATTCTACAATCCCTTCTTGTGTTTGATGTTGAAGGTGTAGGCATCTAGGTACTCCACCCACTTCATGTGTTTGTGACTAGGCTTGTTCTATGAGTTCAAAAAACTTAATTCTTGATTGTTTGAATAGACTATGAACTCCTTTGGAAGTAGATAGTGCCTCCACTTCCTTAGTGCATGGACCAGAGCATACATCTCTAGGTCATAAGAAGAGCATTTCTTCATGGCTTCACTTAGTTTCTCAGAGTAGAAAGCCATTTTTTTTCCCTCTTGACTAAAGACAACACCAATGGCTATATTGTTTTCATCACATTCCATTGTAAATAACTTCTCAAATCTTGGAAATAATTAAATTGTTTAGGTATAAATATTCTTTTTCAACATCTCAAACCCATGGTTAGCTTGTTCATTCCATACAAATTTAGTTTTCATCCCACCCTTGATAGTATCAAGCATAAGAGCACAAATTGCACTGAATTTTTTTATAAACTTTCTATAATTCTATGCTAACCCATGAAAAATTATTACCTTAGTAGATTTTCTTTGAGTAGGCCAATTGATGATGACTTCCACTTTTCTTAGATCCATCTTTAGGTTACCTTGAGATAGCACAAACCTAAGATACACTACTTCTTTCTTGATGAATTCACACTTCTCCAAGTTTATCATCAGCTTCTCCTCATGTAACTTCTTGAAAACCATTTCTAGATGTTTGATATGTTCTTCTCTTGTCTTACTATAGATGATTATATCATCTAAGTAGACTACCACAAATTTTCTAATGTAGTCTTTAAGGACTTCATTCATCAATTTCATGAATTTTGATGGGGCATTGGATAGCCTAAATGGAATTAAAAGACACTCATATAGTCCTTATGTGGTCTTGAAGGCTATTTTCCATTAATCCCCTTTATTTACCCTAATTTGGTGATAGCCACTCTTTAGGTCTATCTTGGTAAAGTACCTTGCTCCTCCTATACACTCCATTACGTCTTATATCCTATTGATAGGGAATGTATACCTAATGCTAATCCTATTAATGGATCTTGAATCAATACAAACCCTCCAATATCCTCCCTTTTTATTTGAATTAGGACAATGGGTATGGCACAAGGGCTAATACTTTTCCTAATCATACCTTGGCTTTCAAGTTCTTGAATCTATCTAGCTATTTCCTCATTTTGTTGAGGAGTCATCTTATATGCATCCTTATTGGGAAGGGTAGCTCTAGGGATAAGATCTATTTGGTGGATTATAGACCTCTTAGGTGGTAGGGATATTTTTTTCCATCACTTACAATACCCTCATACTTCTACAATATCTCCTACACTTCTTTTGTTAAGTCTATCCTCTTGACTATCGTGTCTACAGTCTCTTCTTTTGGCTTCAACACCAATGGAAACCCAATTCCTTCTCCTTTTTCTAGGGATTCAAAGAAATCCTCACTCACCATGAGAACATTGGGGCCATATGAATTCATCTATGCATCTTCCATGAGTGACAGTAATTTAAATCTTACATTGTCCTTCTTAAAAGAGTATTAATTCTTTACTCCATCATATATGGCCTATCTTTCAAATTGCCATGGTCTACCTAGGAGTAGGTGATATGCATCCATAGGCAAGACATCACATAGTAATTTTCCCTTATACCTCCCAATTGATAATTCCACCCAACCTTGCTCATTGACAAGGACATGTTGCCCTTTGTTTAGCCAAATGACTTTGTAAGGATTGGTGTGTGGTATTCTTGTCATCTTCAACTTGCTGACTACTTCCTCTGACATTATATTTTAGTATACCCTAATTCTATGATTACTCTACACACCTTTCCCATCAATTTACACTTCACTCTAAACAATGACCTCCTTTGACTAGATTGTTCTTTTACTGGCTCCTTAATAAGAGTTCTTCTCATCATAAGATTCTTTCCTTCTTTTGATTCTAAGAGAACCTTGGGGTGTTTTCCTCCACCACTAGTCTCTTCTTGGACATAATTCACCTTTCTTTTACTTCCTTGAGAAGTATTACCCTTTTCTTGACACCTATATGCACGATGTCCCATTTGATTGCAGTGGTAACACTTCATGTTAGCAAAGTAGTTACCCTTACCTTTGTTGTTGTTTCTTCCTCTGCTACTAGAGTTCTTTCCTTTATTTGAAATCCCTCTATTGGATTTTCCTTCTTTTTGTTCAACAAATTTATTCTCCCCTTGATTCTTTTCTTCAAAAATCCTTCCACCATATCTACCTCTCTGCCCTCTAGTATTTTTTCCTCTACCTCTTCATCTGGCAGTACTAGAGTCATGTTTCTTTCTTAATTTCTTTTCAACTTTGATAGCAATTTGGTGGCACTTAAGAATGGTTTCTGGAGTCAAGAGACTCATCTCATCTTGTATGGTCTACTTAAGTCCATTAAGGTATCTTTCTACCTTAACCTTCTCATCCTCTACAAATCTAGATCTCATGCAAAGTCTCTGAAACTCTTCAGTATAGGAGTTTAAAACATTGTCTTCTCTTATGCAATTGGATTTCATAATCCTTAGGGATATAAGAATCTCTAATTTTTTCAACCATAGCCTTTAATGAGGAAATGGGCCTCTTTCCTTACTTCTCTCTCTCTCATCTTGGATTAATTTCCACCAAATGAGTGTAGACCCTCTTAGTCTAGCCTTTGCAACCTTCACTTTTTCAGCCTCAGTGATTCCATCACACTCAAAATGGTTTTCTAGTCCTTCTATCCAATCAAGGACTACCTCTGGTTCCATCTTTCCACTAAAGATAGAAACTCATTCTAGTGCTTTACTATTCAAAGTCTTTGATTCCTTCAAGAATGGTTCATGATCAAGGACAGGGTTAGCTTCAAGGACTTCATCTTCTATGGAAATCTCTTTTCCTCTCCCTTCAACCTTATCCTTCACTTTTTATTTCTCATCAACTTCATCTACCTTTTTCTCTAATTGAGCCAATATGTCAAGGAGAATACTATTCTCCACTTCTTGATCATCCACCTTCTTAGACAATTTTTCATTGGTCACCATTGTACACTCTCCTACTGATTATGTTAGTTGGAACATTAACCATAAGTAAAATCAACCTAGCTCTGATACCAACCTGATTGAAGTGCTCCAAGGTTTGCTTTGCACTTGCACAAATTAGGACTTTGCTTGTCCTAGTCTACTTAGGATTCCTATTTCTCTTCTAAAACCCTAATAGTCTCAAGTCTTCAAGCCTAAGTCAATTATAATTCCATTGTATGAGTTATTTCCCTTGTGCTTAACCCTGAAGGATTTCTAACATTGAAATTGCTTCTTGTCACTATAATCTCTTGGATTATTCCAAGCTCAAACTGCTTAAAAATTGTTCACCAGTGGTACAAGGGATATGTTCATCACTAATACATCCTTTTTATATCATATCCATCCCATGTTAATGGGTCTTCAAACTCAAAACAATCGAGTTCCAAATCCACACTACTTTGGTCCTATGAGGCCTAGTATCCCAATTAGCCCTAATCAAAGGGTTTTTCTTGATTCTTTCTCAAAACTTCCAAACAACACTAAAAAAACTTAGGATTCAGACACTGTTTCCAAGACCTTAGATATTTTCAAGTTTTTAGACCCCTAAGTCATCCGTACACTACTATCATGAAATATAGGTCAAATAGGGCTATTTTAGTACAATGGTTACAATCATCTGATTTCTATCAAGAAATATATCTAGTTGGATTGGTAAGGAGTTCAGATCATAGAATGGGTTCTATTAGACCCTAATTCTTCCAAACCTACACTTTGTTTTCTCTTCCCAAACATACCCTTGCAATGGCACCTAGATCTTTCCCTATTATACACCTAGCCGAATAGGCATTGCTTGCCTAGGGAATAACTTTAAAAATAGTTACTCAACTCCTCATGACTTCTCCTAACATATTTCCACTCTACAGAGGCTCCCATAACATATTCATCCACAATGATAAGTTTCCCATGGTTTGACTATATGGGGAGCCATGAAATTGAAAACTACTATGTCTACCCCAACAACTGTGCTAGTTCCTAAACAATTTACAAAATAAATCTAATCTACTCTAGTAAACTTGATCACTGAATGAAAAAATCTAAGAAATTCCTACTCAACATAGATACAACATTAGATTTGTCAGTTCAATCCATCTGAACACTCATTAACTCAAAACACTTCGATTGTTGCAGAAAAAAAAGAATTACAGAGCTCTATTGCTATTCAAAAACTTGATTATATTCAAAGTCTCTTGGAAAATGAGCCTTTGATTATCTTAATATGATTCCTCCACCATTTTAGGCCACTACCATTGATTTCCTTTCTCTTTTTTGAAAGGAATAAAAAATTTGTCTATGTTGCATGCAACATTTGCAATCTTGCAAAATGTTGTCATGACAACATTTGGCATCTTTTGCATAAATGATCATAAATAATTTTTAGGACCTTAATCCTTCTTCATTTGATGAATACACATAATTAAAACCTTTTTAGGCACTTTCTACTTCTCTTCTAGGTCTAGGATACATTTAGACTCATTTTCCCAATCCTAGGACAAAACAAGCATTTAACACAAACTAACTAAACTAAGTTGGATTTAGTACTAACTAATAATCTACCTAGTCATACACCATGCAAGAGCTTCTAAGGTCAAAAGTAAATCACTAATTTGGATAGAGTCAGTTACAATCCAAAAATTTAACCACAAATGGAGAGTTTTCCTAGGTTCTCCTGCACCACCTTTGCACTATTTCTCTTACCTCCCTGTAGTCTACTTCTTGGTCTTCCACTCAACAAATGTGTTAATCTTGCTTCTTCTTGAAAGTGGTCAATTCTAAAATGAACAAATTTATTTATTCCTCATGTTTTTCCATTTTATGAATGTCTTCTTTAAAGCAAAAAATTTGATGAAGATCTTCTTTCACGCTGACCCCTACTAGGAAGCCTTTGAATCTTGGTATGATCTCTTTAGCTGGCCATAAAATTAGATGTTATTCATCTTTTTACAACTCCAAGTCAATACCTATGAAGTATTTTTCTATATGTTCTACCCACATCATGACTCCCGCATTCCTTTGGCGTATGCATTTTAAACACTTTTCATAAACCTTAACTATTTTAGCTATACTCTTGATCCATGTGCCAAAATGTTATAGCTCCACACCTTCATATTTCTTTCCCATAATTTGGAAGTGTTGCTTATTTATTATCTTGAGGTCCCATAGGGATGCATGGAACCTAATTAATTTTAATTCTATCCCTATGTCACTTTCCATCATATCCAACAATTTGGTGGCTTCTATAAGTGTAGCTCTGAATGGTCTAAAGATTTCCTTAATAACCCCTTCTCCAAATTGTTCAAAATCATTCTTCCAATCCATGCATTCTTGTAAGAAATAATGAGTCATACCTTCTTGAAATCTTGGAGAAGATTTCTTCTCAAGGACAGCCTATAAAGAGGCTTCTAGGAAACTTGGGTCAAAGGGACCCACCATCTTATGAATGAATTTATTTAGAGCCTCATTCTATGTAGTTAGTGACTTGATTTTATCCTCATCCTTGTCCATAAAACCCAAATCATGTTTGAGTCCTAGTGCTACCATAGTTTTACTCCCTTCCCTTGTAGGTTAACTCAAATAAATCTCTTTGAAATTGGTTATCTAGCATTACCTATGATTGGGGGACACCGGTGGTGAGAGCTGCTACATGTGCCTCCTCCTCCTCCTCCTTCTTCTTCTTCTTCTTCTTCTTCTTCTTCTTCTAAGACCATTTATTTTCTCTAGTGTTGTCTAAAGAGGAGGCATTGTTCCCACATGCCACTTGGGGATTCAGGTTAGAGAGAGGTAGTGAAGATGAAGGTGGTGGGGTAGAAGCTTGTAAAGAAAGTGAAGGAGTGGGAGTAAGACTGGGAAGAGATGATGAAAAAGTAGGAGTAGAGGTTGGAAGAGATGGTGGAGTGGGAGCTACATCCTTTTCTGTCTACTTATCCATTTCTAGTGACTTATTTGGAGTAGTATGGGTAATATGATCACAAGAGGATGTTGATACACCTTGAGTCCCTATATCCTTTCTTGTACTTATGTCCATTTCTGGGAGTGGCACATCTACTGTTTGATTCATGACCTAAGTCAAAGGTGGGGTAGGGATAACCTATGGGTTCACTGACACCTACCCCCCTATACAAATATTCACTTTTAGATGAAAGGAATCATGGCCTTGGTCTCCAAATCCTTCAAGGTCCTCAAATTCAAACATGATAAAATCATCTGAACCAAGGACATTAGATGATTTTTCCATTCTCCCTATGTTTTTATCCCTCCATGAGTGGGTGTGTATTTACTGGGATCCTTTTCCCTTAAGAAAAATATCCAGGATCTTGTTCTCCTTACTAGAGGTATATCATTTTAATTATTCTATTCCTCATCTAGTTCCTCCTACATGGTTTCTAATTATGGAGAGATGGATGCTCTCTTCCTCTTATATACTCTTTCTTCTCTCTCATGGTAGTATTGATAATGTGAGATTGACCAGAAGTAGTAGGAAGTTTCCCTTGGCTGGCCTATGATTGATCCATGGGTGGCGTTATACTCCCAATGATCTTTTCATTGGTTTCTTATGCTTGGCATTGGAGCCATATACAATGGGACCCTCATTTCTATATACTGTTCATGGCTTCTATGGTGTAGCCTTCTTGAACAGAGGCATTGTGTGACTTTGTCCATGTTTCCTATCTCCTTTTGTAGGAGGGTTTATTTGTGGCTTCATAGGAATAGGATCCATGGGGAATGGTTTCCTAATCCATGACTTGGTAGCATTGATAATGTGCCTTTCCTTGAAATTGATGCTATCATTTTCATCTTTATCTATCTCGACATTTAGGATAAGCTAGGTGTATATCTTGTTTTTGTTTTCGGTCATCTTCTATATCACTATCCCATACCTTGGGGGGAATATCTATTTCTAAGGCCACCTCTACCAATGTCAAAGTCATCCTAAAATAGTCCATTATTCAGATCTTATAATCATCCATGCAATTGATCCAATGATCTTTTATGTGTGGCTCATGAATGTAGTGATTATCCATAATGTGGTTGTAAGTGCCTATAGTGTCAAATGTGGTCCTGATATGTGAATATAACTACATTGGGCACTTATCCCATTCAAATGCTAGAGACTTTCATATCTTCATGTCTTGCAGGGTATATGTGCCTATTGTTATGGGGAAGTCCCAACAGTTCTTTTTCTTGTGCTTGATGTGCTCATATGCATCTATAAGCTATCTATCCATTTCTATGGTGATTATCCAATTAGAAGGTTATCTAGGTAGCTTCTTGAGATTGAGAATGGATCCTTCTACTCTGATGTATGTGAATTTCCTAAATTATAGGTGAAAAGCCCCTATTTCCATAACCTTCGCTACAACATCTTTGGATATCCTTTTGGCATAATCACCCTCTATGGAATGAATAATTGCAAAGATGAATGCATCATTCACTATCGTATAATCTGTATTTCTTTCATCGACCATGTTTTCTTTCCTTTTTAACTATGGGTAGATTATGAAAGGCCGTGCATTTGTTTGGCTGAAATCCCCCTGTTTCACTAGCCCCAGGTACTCTTCCCTTATGAAAAGTAACTATACCATGTATAATTTTGGGTTATGCCTTACGAAGGTTAGCTTTTCATCTTAGTTTTCGCTTAGAATGGTTTCCCAATCAA
This sequence comes from Thuja plicata, assembly GCA_018584345.1. NCBI lineage: Eukaryota > Viridiplantae > Streptophyta > Pinopsida > Cupressales > Cupressaceae > Thuja > Thuja plicata. Next base: position 1,471,355 of record MU226278.1, on the reverse strand, counting down.
ACTTGGCCTTTCACCCTTTGATCCTCTCAATTAGCAGAATCATCCAATTTTTAAGCTGAATGGACTGAAGTAGTCCATACAGTTGGCTGAACATGGTAACCGTAGCTTCAATGTCACCTTTGAGCTGTCATCTCCTCAATTATATCATTTCAAGTTTTTTCTTGGGAAGGGATTAAATCAAATACTCATGATTGGAAATTTGATAGGCCTCTAGGGTGGGTTCTACAAACCATTTTAGGCCTTTATTGATGGAGAAATCATAGAACCGATCGACCTCCTTCTGGATATGGAATACATCCTCAATATTGTCTGGTCTCTGATACGAGACCATGTCTCCTTCCCTATTTTTGACGACCCTCTCATCAGGCACATAGTGGTGCACCATAGTCATGATTAGTTCTGAGGATAGAACATATACTGAGTGTGCAACTATGTTTACCATACTAGATAAGACCATGGTGGTGCAATCAGATGACCTCCCAACAGGCTTGGAAAATATGATCAAGAAATCATTCTAGTCCATGTTTTATATGTCTGTATAATTGAACTCCTTATGGTGGTTTCTAATCTTAGATGGTGCATAGTACCCCTTGAAAAAGGTACTTCATTGTGATATGATTTTATTTTCCAGCATTCCTATAAGAGAAAGATACAAACATCGACAGTTATTCAAAACAAACTACTAAAGAAAAATGCAAAGAAAACTAAAAAACTTTAACAATCAGAGGCCATGGCTAAAAAAAAAATTCAAAAATTAAACCTGGTGGAGTTTTGACCATTCAGACTTGTGGACACCAAAAACAATGTCGGGGTGTGAAAGGCACAAAATTGCAAAAATGGCTGAAATGATGTTTTTTTAGACATTTGGAGTGCAAAGGTGAAAATTAATTTTGGCCTGCAAAATCTTGAAAGTCCTTGGGGTGTGTAAGGATGAAGGGAGGTTGAAGATGTCCTTTCGGACATTCAGAGTGTGAAGGTGAAAGAAAATTTTGGCATGCGAAAGCCTAAAATTCCTTGGGGCATGAAAAGATGAAGGAAGGTTAAAGATTCCCTTTTAGACATTCAGAGTAAGAAGGTTAAAGATAATTTTGGCATGCGAAAGCCTAAAAATCATGTAGTGGGACCTTGGTTTTTGTTTATTAGATGTTGAAGGTTTTGAGATCTAGTAAACACCACAAGTTCAAATGTTTGAAGCCCAAAAATACTCATACTTGGTGTCTTTTGTGCTTCAGGATCTTATTGGTGGGTTTGTTTTAGGCCTTTCAGAGCCCAAAAACCTGCAGAAGCTGAGAGGGAAAAAAATCTAAAAAAATCAAAATCCAAGAAATGAAATGAGGCAAAAGAGAAAAAAACCAAAAAACCTAGATCCAAAGACATGGCGAACTAAGGGAAGCAAGGACAAAAAAGTAAAATAGAAGACTAACAATTGAAAGGGCAAAAAAAAAAAAAAATGAGGGTGCGTGTAGCAAGAACAACAAAAAGGAAACAAAGAAGAGGAGAGGAGACCAATATGTTAGGGCTTTGAAGGTGGAGGGAAGATCCAACACCACAAAGCATGAAGAAACTATGTGAGAAAGCAAAAAAAACTTTAACACGAGGTTAGAATGAAGAAAAAGGTGCACGGGTTTGATTTTATAACCCATAGGTGATGTTATCCCTTTGAGTATTTCAATGTCCAAAGGATAAAAAAATGATGCTTACCCCTTTCCATTGTTTCAAATGCATTGGGTTTCAGACCTTTGGAGGTCAGATGACCTTGTCAGTCAGAACGTGCGAAAGTGCAAAAGTTTACAAGGACTTGGCACTTTCAGGGATTTATTCTTTTAGAGTTTTGATGACCTTGTCAGCCTGAGCATTCAAAAGCCTAAAAAGACTTTTCACTTCTTCAACAGGACCCTAGCAAAAAATTTCAAGGAACTAGAATGAAGGAAAGGGGGAGAAGAAGAAAGAAAAAGACAAAAAAAAAGGGGGTCATCATGGCTAGAGGGCCACAATGGGGTGTTTGTGTTGTGGACCCATAAAAAATAGCCCTAACAAAAGGAGGAATGACCAAGGAGTTTCTTTATTAGCAAAACATTTTTGTAAATTAATCTTTGCGGTAAAATGGAAACCAAGAGTCGCTCATGTTGATCATCTTTCACTGACTCCCTAGATTGAAATATTTTTCTTGTCTTCCAGTGTGTGCGTAGTTATGTATTTTTTTTTGTATTTGAATGTAGTGACCAAACAATTCATCAGCTATTCCCAACCTTCATCACATAGACCAGGACTTCCTAGAAAGATCTTTGTTGCTAATCAAGCATCCATAGCCCCAAAAAAATTCTCCCCGAATCCTAATCTAGCCTTTCCCTACTTCCATTTGGGTGTCCATATCCCTGGTAGAGGTTGCTAGAGTCACCCTCATCTATTTTGTATGCTATAGTTTATCGGTATGTGTTAGGGATTTTTCTTGCATGAACTATACTGCTTGAAATCTTTATTTGAATCCTGTTACCTCTTAATCCTGATTCACAGTTCAGAGACAAGAAAAGCCTAATTTCTAAGGACTAAATAATATCCTTCTTCATTTTTGAGCTCCACAGATGCTCAGGCAGGTTTTACCTTATAAGATGACTGATAACACAGTATTTTTAATGTGGACACTGATTTTTCATGTATCTCTATTGAACCAACTAATAAAATACCTTGCAACTAACCAAGCATGATCAAATACAAGATATAACCATATAAACCATGATCTTTCATATGACAGGAAACCAGTGATATAAGGATTTCAATCCTTCTTCCTTTTCTTTGTAGGAGGGTTAACCTAATAGATTCTCTCTTTAAGGAATCAATAACATGGACAGTGTCCTGCTGACAGAGGTCCTTTATGAGTTCAGCTTATGTGTTCTTGGTAACAGAGTATTTAAATTGATTTGGTAGTTGAAAACTCAGAACATATGTGACACAGATAGATATTCAAATAGATTTATGAACCAGTGCCTATCCTTTGGGCTGCAGAGTCAATAATAAGCAAAGAAATGACATAAAAAAAATACACTGAACTGCCTTACAGCTCAAACAATTAGGATAATCTGCCTTACAAACTATCTTGTCACCTCCAAACCCCTGTATCAGATCCTTAACTAAATAGTATGCTTCCTGAAATTATTCACAAAATTTAATCACTTCCTTGAAGGAAACTTGCAAACAACTAGATGGTTACCTTATAACCAGAGTGTTAATGAATACCTTATAAACTTTAACACAGAAAAGAACGCATACAAAGTAAAGAGACAATAGTTGAGGAGAGTAAAATTGCACCGTATTTCATTTATATAATCCAGCTTGTTTGTACATGAATGGCTTACACAGCTTCAAAAGATACACATGAACCAGAAAAACTAAATTCTGTTGTATTATCTCTTCTTTACAA
>MU226278.1:1422978-1450283 GCA_018584345.1 Thuja plicata | reverse complement strand
TAATCAAAAATCCTTATATCTGATTGGCCACCGGCTTGATTTCCTCTGTCACGTCATCCACTTGGCGCCGCTTTACGGATTCTGTTATCAGGCGACCTTGCGACCTCATAAAGTCTCTTTGTCGCAAATATTTCTCCTTAACCATGGTCTGATCATCAGATTTGGTGACAACAGTAATCCTTTACCTCAGGTAACCCATGTCCTTCCAGCGATTAGGCGACTGTGTGAAAATCTTGGTCGCAGGGAGTTAACTTTAACTCATCATTTATCTCCAGACTACGCGACAAGCCTTTTACCTTTTATCATGATCTCTTTGGTCGCTTAGTCGGGAGATAGGCTTAACTTAATCTTTGACTTGAAGCACGTGCCCTTTTTTGTTTTTAGCGACCTCGCGACATATCTTAATCGCTTAGTCGGGGGTACTTTTTACCTGGGGCACTTTTATCATGAGACAACGCGACCACCGTCAGATCTCTTTATGTGTTCATCGAACGGCTGTCCTTTAATCGCTTCACATTTTGACATACCCTTAAAATATCACGAGACTTCACGACCGAGGGCATAATGTCTTAGTCTCCTTATTGCTTGATCCATATTCTTCATCAAGCGACCTCCCGACAACCACTAGCCATAGGACAGATGTCAAAATTTACTTCGTCCACTTTATGCATTCTGAAAATCTGATTCATTACCTCTGTTCTGGCGACATCCCGACTGAGGGAAATTACTTTACCTGAAACTGTTAGTCACTGGGTCGGGACTGTTATCCTCTTAACCGCAAAATATCACGAGACCACGCGACTGAAGAGAAACCTTAACTGTTTGAATGTCCTAATCATGCGATCACGCGACATGAAGGAAGGCGCAAGGTCGGGAGACATCTCTTTGACCTGTTGACTCTTCACGCAATCACCCGACTGAAGGTAAATCTCTAAGTCTCGATACTCTTAGAGAGTATTCTATTTTTTAACGGGACTAAGGGACACAAGGCAAAATCAAATTCGGGAGATGTTTTGGCATATTCGTTCAGGGTAATGCGATCAAGCGACCTGACTTAACCTATTATATAGCACATGCCTTTAGTGAAAGAAAAAGGTAACGAGGAAATAGAAATACATGGCTAAGGGTTTAAAAATGCATCGTTTAACATTAGGCCTTAGGGTTTTTGCAGGGTTTATCAAGATTTTGACAAGGAATTAGCATGAAAACCTGAAAATTTTCAGAGAGGATAGAAAGGAACAGGGCAAAACAGCAAAAATACGAAATACAACCAACAGTATGCAGGGGAATTTTTTTCGGAAATAATTTCTTCTCCTTTTTTGTGTCAGACTATGACTCAGATTGTGTAGCTCTTGAAGATGTATTTAGGTACATATTCTTCTTTTGGGTAACCTGAGCAGCGATTAACCTGTGATAACTGGGTTTTTCATATTGTAACTACCTGTAAGTTATCTTTTCTTATCTGGTTCATTTGTTCCTTTATCTTTTATCATCTCTCTTCCGTATTCCTTTAAAATCCATTAGACTTAGGTTTTGGGATTGGTGGGTGCCCAAGTTAATGTACTAAGGCTAGTCAGAACTGACAAATGCTCTAGAAATGAGTGCTCTAAGGTTTCATTTCTTAGTTTTTTTTATCATGATGATCAAGGGTTAGATATCTCTTTGATTTCCCATGGAATATTTTGTCACTTCTGACTCTAGGAACGTTCTCTAAGCCAAACATTTCTTTTGAGAATTTGACCAAGAAATACCTGTGCTCCAATTTTTAAGGACTAGTTGGGATGGGGTTCAAACACACCAACCCAAGGAAAAAAAATAAAATAAAAAGCCTTGAAAACAAAGGATGAAGGTGAATATGGAGATGAAAAAGGGGCAAGATGGATTGAAAGAAAGAAAGAAAGAAAGAAAGAAAAGAAGGACAAAAATAGAAAACTAAAATACAAGGGATGAAAGGAAAACTAGCTTAAGATCCAAAATAATGTTTGATGCATTTCTCATTTACTAGAAATGGTGTCAACTCTCTATCTAAGGTACTAATCCTAAAGGTGTTTTCTCTTAAGATCTATGATATCTGGTAGGGACCTGTCCACAATTTTTGAAACTTGGTGTGGCTGCCCGAATTTTCTTGTGCCTTGTCCCACATCAAGACAAGCTCAGAGATCTTTAAAGCTTTGTTACTATCTCTCTTGACAAACCATCGTTTGAAAATGACTTGGTGCTTTGATACATCATCCAGAAATAATGTTCTATTCTCCTCCATGTTGATGAGATTCATAAGTCAAACATGCACTCAATCTTCACCCCTAACACACTGGTCCATAAATATTAGTATTGGTATTTTCAAGTTGAAAGGAAAACTGGTTGCAAGCCATAGAGTAGCTTTTATGGGGATGTCCCCAAGGCATTTTTAATCCTTACCCAATCAGTCCACAAAGCATATTTTAGTTAAGTATGCCAATCTCTAGGATTATCATCTAGGAGGTGTTTGATCACCATCGTGAGGTTTTTCTTTGTGGATTCCACCATGACATTTCCTCGCGGGTAATAATTAGAAGAGAATTTGAGAATTACATAATTTTCAAAGGACCATTACATGACGATAGTGGAGGAAATAGAGGGGGAATTGTCACATACCAGATAGAATGATATCCCAAACCTGGTGATGATGTGATCCTCTAAGAACATGTTTACCACTACAGTGCTGCAATTTTTTAGTGCCTGAGATTATTTCCAGTGTGTGTAGTAATTGGTGGTTGTTAGGATGAACTTATGACCTATAGATGAAGGGGGTTAATCATTCCAATGAAATCCAATCCCCATTGGGAAAATGGAAATACCTCATATACTAGATGTAAAGGCATTGTCGGGTTCCTCACTCAAGTTTCACTTTTTTGGAAGGTGTGGCATGATCTAACATGTTTGTTGGTGTCTCTAAATAACGTAGACCAATAGTATCTAGCTCTTAAAATTTGGTGGGAAGTGGCTTTAGCTAATCCATGGCTTGTCTTATATTTGTCATGGAAATTATGCAGGACTTGTTTTTCTTTGAGCCTTTCTAAACATCTTAGGTATAGGCCCTTGTAATTATCTTTGTATAGTTGGCCATTCTTCACCATGTAAGAGCTTCTCTTAATTTTTAGGTCCCTACTTTCTAAGTTTTTCTTTCCTTCTAGACAGTGGTTCTACAATAAATGGTAGACTATATCTTAGTACCATATGTCTGTAATCACACCATGATCGGTATAATTTTGGCATGTTAGAAATTCTTCTACCTCAGAGATTAGCTTTGTCAATCCTTGGCCCCTTACTAATTTCATTGGTTGAATATTGCATTTGAATTCTTTTAGAATCATCATCCACTTTCCCCTTCATTCTCCTAGCTTGTTTTGCATTATCAAAGATTTTACAGCTATGTAAGGGACTATCCTGAAAACTTTGCTCCTTAGGATGTAGTGCCAAAAATTCTTTACTGCTATGACCAAAGTGAAGGGTTGGTTTTCTAGATTAGAGTGCCTAACTTTGACATTCTTAAGGGGGTAGGTCATGAAGGCTATCAGTCTCTTTCTTTAACCATCCCTTTTCTGTGTGAGGATGACTATACATGAGTGTTCAAATGCAAAGGAATACACTTTGAAGGGAATAGTGTAATCGGGGCTGATGAGGATGGGGGACATGGTGATTTCCCTCTTTATTTCCTCAACAGATTTCTTCACTAGGATAGTCCACTCAATTTTGTCATCTTTATTCAACATATGTTGTTTAGGGGTTTTACTATCTCAGGGAAACCATTGATAAACTTCCTTCCAAAATTAATATTTCTGAATAATTATTTCAGCTCCTTGCGGCTATGAGGTGGTGTCAACTTGAGAATGTCTTGTACCCATTTGGGGTATATCACTATCCTTTCTTTTAAGATGATGTTTCCCACTATTTTTCCTTCTATGACCCAAAACACACATTTCTTGGGGTTGAGAGGAATTTTGTACTTCCTACATCTTTGAAGGACTCTCCTTAGGTCATTTATATGATAAACTATTTGTTTGGAAAAGGTTGTGAGGTCATCCATATAGATGATAATGCACTTTCCAACTAGCCCCTTGAAAGCTATGTCCATTTCTCTCTGGAAAGTGGCACATTCATTAATTGGACCAAAGGGTATCCCTATATAGGTGAATGTCCCCCATTTGGTTGTGAAAGTCATTTTCATCATATCTTCTTCTTATACCATTACCTAATTGTGACTCCAGTAATAATATAGGAAGGATGACATTTGGGACTCAGTTACAACTTGTAGCACTTTGTCTAGAGATTTAAGTGGGTAGTTATCCTTTTGGGAGGCCTTGTTTAGGTTCCATAAATCTACACATAATCTAATCTCACCAGTCTTCTTTCTCACTGGCACCAAGTTTGCAACCCACGTGGAATGTCAAATTGGGAAGATGATTTTTGCATCTAGAAACTTTTGGACTTCCTTTTTTATTAGACACTCCATGGTAGGGTTCATGGGTCTTTGACATTTTTAGAAAGGCTTGGAGTCTAGTTTCAGCAGGATGTTGTGTACTATGACTGAGGTGTCATATGTTTTCAATTCTTCATATCTCTAGGCTATGGCATCTTGATACTCAGAAAGGAGTTGGAACATTGTCTCCTTCTCTTATATGGTACCTACTTTCCTGATGTGGAGCTCTCTCAGCTCATCTTCTACATGCCAAGGTTGAACATTTCATATTCTTTACCGTCATGTATGATATCTTGTCATCTTCTTGTAGTGATCCCATTAGTGTCATAAATTATTTCTAGTTCTACCATGCCTTTAGGTATGGATTTGGTCCTTAAATTTGTGATGCCTTGATTGTTGAGAACTTTTGGATCTTCTTCCTCCTCTGCTTCTTCCTTCCCTTTGTCTATGATCTATTTTTCAAACACACCTACACACATGATGAACTCCAAGATGTTTTGGTCATCTTGGAAGAATTGAAAGTTGGTAATATTATAGGGGATGGCTGGAGCTACAATGATTTCCACTAAGAACTTGATTTTTTCCTTTTAATTGGGTGTAATGAGCTAGTGGACACAACTAGTGTGTTGGTGATGACATTCTTTCTCCTTGGGATGGATTTGATATTGAAGGCTTCAAAGAATTTGATCAAGTCACATGCCCTATTTTAATAAAATGAGAGTCTCTTATCATTGTAGGAATATTAAATACAGATCTATTTGATGATCATTTGTGAGTTCCTTCAACTATCAGGGCTTTTACCCCGCTTTTCATAGGCTAGGAAAAGTCCACGAACTAGTGCCTTGTATTCCGCAACATTGTTACTGCATAAAAATTGAAACCGATTAGAGGCATAGAAGGACTTACCTCTTGGATTTATCACCTCAATCCTTGTGTTGGCTCCTTGTTTACATTTGGACCTATTGAAATGGAAATTCCATATTTGGTATTGTTTTGTAAGATTTGACTTTGGTTGGAAATTTCCTGAAAACTTCACCATTTTAGGCCTTTTCTCCTTTCTTCCTTCACTATTTGAGGAGTTCCATTCTTCTTTTCTTACCCCAAGAGTGCCCTCAAGATATAGGGATTCGATGTCTTCAATTTATTGGTTTGATATCAGCTTCCTATCGGGTGGGCATGCACCATCATTTGAAGTACTCCAGTCACTTAACATACCGGGAGTAGGGTTCTTGTCATTTAGATCTAATCCACCATCTAGAATTATGGAAAGGGTGTTCTGACTCATAGGTTTTTTCACTTTTGGAGGGATGTCACATATGTCTTCTCTCTGAGGTTTCTTATCATTTTTTCCCGGATCTTCTAAAAATATGATTGGTAAGGTAATCGGGTTTAGCATGCATGATAATTCATCTTGGCAACTAGGAAAAGTGAATTTTAAGTGGATCACTTGGTGTAATTTGTAGTATCCTTGTAATAGGGGGAGGTTGGGATCTATGTCCCCTCCCAGCTATTGCAGACTTGTAATCATGATGTTGATGAATCTTTTTAATATTTCATCATTGGGATTGAATTCTAGTAGACCTTGTATGGTATTATGATCTTGTTCTTTCATATCCTTGATCCAAAACATGAGGATTTCATTCATCTAGTAAGTACCAAGTTTAGTTTGTGTGAACATGACCTTGTTTAGTGCGTTATAATCTGTAATCATCCTTTTCAATTTAGGCCTGGCATTGATCTTGATTTGTTTGGTCAATCCCTTCAAGCGTAACCATAGTTGGGTGAAGTTAGTGGACAACCAGTCTCTCAAAAATTTGGTCCATTCTAACTCAGTAGCATCCCATAAGTCTCACGAATATCCACTATGTGCACACTGATGTGTTATTGTATTCTTGGGTCCATGACAAATTGGATGTGCAAATCTTTAAGCACATAGATTACTTTTACCTATGTCTTTTCCAGCTGGATTACCACCCGATTTGTTGTCTAGGTGACCATTCCTAGCTTCTGGAAGATAGACAAGTGCATGATGTTACATGATGCTCCTAAATTCATTAAGTAGTTGTGTAAGTTTTTTTTGAATATTTATAGACTAAGTAGGAATGGAAGTACTTCTATCTTGTCTTTAAACCTTGCAGGGAAAGCTTCTAAAGTGTTGATATTGGATGTGGGGATCTTCGTGTTATTGGCTATTGTGGCTTGTTTGGAATGGTCTAGGGATTTTAGGAGTGTTTCTCTAGGAAGGGAAACCTTGAAGCATTTCAAATGTCAAGATGTTTTCCCTCATTTTCTTTAATTCTTTGACCCCACTATATTTATGAGCTGACCCAACTGGACTTCTATAACTAGAAAATGTGTTTAATGGAGATGATGTAGGAAGACTCAGACCCTAAGGATTTAAGAGGTTGTTTCTAGCTCGGGGGTGTTGAGGATTTGGTTGTTTTGCTAGAGGCATACCGTCTATTAGAGGTTTCTTTTGACTCCTTAAGTTGTACCAGCTTTGATGATCATTTTGAAAGATGTGAACTTTGGAATATTCAAGTTCTTTCTCCCTCTAGAATGGGAACACAAATTATTCTTCCTTGTTGTATATGTCAGAAATCTCTCCACTTCTAGGTTCATAGAAATTGAACACCATTTCATTGAATTGAATAGGGGGTTCTTTCAAACTTCGTAGATGGTGGTGGTTTGAATTGGTTCCACAACCATCATTTTCTTGGTGTTGGGTTGAAGCCCTGACAAAATTCACATTAACAACATCATAGGCATTAGAATTATAAGTGGGAATGTTTCCATTTTTGGGTCAGGTGTTCCAAGGCCTATTTGGTCTCTGCTACCCAAACTATTTATCCTATGAATTGTTATTTTTACTATAGATATGAAGCTCTAATTTTGATTCAAAGGATAGGAATTTAGAGTCACACATGTCCTTTGATAACTTCTTTTGTTTTGGGATGAGTTTAGCTTCATTTCGGTGAGCTCATTGGTCAATTGAGACAGAGTTTTATTTATAGCTTCTAATTCTAATGCCAGGTGATTGTCACACTCTAGGGAGGCACAATTCTATGTTCAAAGAAAGTTTTTTTTTGAGCTTCATAACCAGGATAGGTGATGGCTAGCAGAGGAGTAGTAAGTGGTTGCATTAAGATTATGTTTAAGAAGGGTGTATGGATGGTTAAAGCCTAATTTATTATGGAGAATTGATGTGGAGTAGCAATGTTTCCCAAAGTGGGTAAGGAGCCAAAGTTTCCTCCCCCTTAGGGATCCATTTTTTGGGTGAAATTTATAGCTTCTTTGTACACCTTTCCATAGTATCTCTATCTATAGGAGGGAATCCTCTTAAAAAAAAGGAAGTGAGAAGAGCTAGATATGTCAAATAAACTTGTATGACTATTTCTTCTTGTATGAAATAAGGTGCCTCTAATTTCTGGTGCATTTTTTCTAAGCGATGGTTGAACATAGCCATTGGCTCAGAAGAATATTTCCTTGTTGTTATGAACTAGTGATGCAATATGGCAGGATCCACATACAACTTAAACTAGTTTAGGAATTTTGTTTCAAACTCAACCGATATAGAGATGGAAAGGCATGGCAATTTTAGGTATCATTTGTATGCAAAATCACCTAGGGTGTATGGGAAAAAATGGTAGATGACATCTTGGTCCACAATTTCCTTGCAATTGCAAATTTCTTTGAAGGCATAGATGTATTCTTCTACTATCCTTGACTCTCCATATACAAAACATGTGCAAAACTTCCCTAGGTTTTTGGGCAATTTGTGGAGTTGACCAACCAAATTCAATGGAGAAATTTTTGAATTAGAAAATAAATACAAGGGGAAAAGTTGTACGTTCTAATTTTGCAAGTTTTGATTTTGAGGGACTTGCATCATGATGGATGGGATGACAGTGTGGGATTTTTTTTCAAAGGTTTCTGATGATTCAATAGGATGATGAGTGGATTTGGATTTCCCTTTATCACTGTGAGCTCTGCAATGATGAGTAAGCTCAAGGAACTCACTCCTCTTTTGAGATTATCTAAGAACTGACTCAAACCATTTAGGTGAGAAGGATTTGATGTTAATCTATCGATTGTTGGGCCTTTCTTCTAGTGCCACTTCTGTTTAGTGTTGTTTTTACACAAGTCAATTGCAAGGGTTTCAAGATTTGATTTCCTCCCTTCAAATAATAATGAAGTTATTCCCAAGGTTCTCCATGGTTTTGGTACAACCTTCTTGATAAAATCATTTCAAATAAATGTGAATGTTAACAAGGAGGCCTTTACTGGTACTTTCAAGACGTCAAACTACAAAATAACTTTAGTACTTGTTTTTGTATTTTCCAATTTATCAATGCATGTAGCTTACTAATTATTCAAATCTATGTTGAAGCTTATGGTGATTACCTATTTATCTAGATTGTCAAATAAAATCAAAATATTTGGGTAACGAGAATTTAAAAAAAAAAATTGAAAATAAAATCCTAACAAACATATACCATTGTCGAACCTATCTTTTGAATAAGATGGTAGAAATATTATAATCTACTATATATGAATCACGCCATGTCACAATTCTATACCCAATAGATGCAATCATTTGGAGAGAAATGTATGAAGATGCAAGATTTTCAAAATCTATCAAAATCATGAAGCCACAAGCATGTGCACACACAAGAGATAGATTTATCATTAAACCAACACAATTGTCTTTCCCAATCATTTGTAATGGAAAGATCGGTGAACAACAACAAACTCCAATTTAATTAATTGCAAATTCAAAACACAATAAAACCAATTAGGTCCCTGAATGAAATGCATGAGAAAACACACATTCATAAAATTCTGATAGACAACAGAAAATAATCACTCAGTAAATGAAGCACCAATTTTATCTCTTTATTACATTAAATATCTAACCATATTGCATTTTTTATTATTGTAATATATATTACTTTGATCTACAAACTCTAAACCCTGAAACTAGGGCTTCAGCAACTCTAAAAACAATGAAAACAAAGCTTGATAAAGAAAACTACTACTAAACTTATGCTAAATAATTTGCATGGATCCTTGATCAATTTAGAATCATTTTGCCCATGAATTCCGGGTTAAACTCACTCAAAAATAATATAAAAAGGAACTCGAGCTACACCATTTGCAACTATTGTCTTTCTTTTGATCTCTGTGTTCTCCTTTGTAATATTCATTATGAATCCGCCATATGGTGAAGAATGATAGAAGACCTCTATTCATACAAAAATGGACTCTAGTTGTTGATCAAACTGATCTTGAACTCTTCTTTTATGTGAAAAAAAATCTCTCACACTCGAATGGCCCAGAACTATGACCCTGCCCTTTGCTCTAAATTTTGACAGATGCAAAATTCACCAAGTATGAAAATATACTTCTGGGTCCTTTGAAATTTTGGACTTTCAGGGTCCTAAAAGCCCAAAGAGTTTCCTTTGAAAAATTGGCTAAGTATGGAGAAATTTCTAGTGGGTAGCGCCTATGGAAGTATTTCTAGGTGAGCTTCCCATAGCCTTTGCACTATTTATTATACCTCCTCATACTCTAATTATTTATCTTCCACTCCACTGAGGCATTTTTCTTTCTTCTCCATGATGGTTGTCAATTCCAAAGCAAAGAACTTTATTTCTTCCTTATGTTCTGTCATTCTCTGCATGTCTTCTTTAAAGTAAAAAAATTGATGAAGATCTTCTTTCACGTTGAACCCTATTAGGATGTCATTGAATTATTTTATGATCTCTTTATATGGGCATAAAATCTATCTTTCTTTATCTTTGTACAACTCCAAGTCAAAACCTGTGAAGAATTTTTCTCTCTTCTACCCACATCATGACTCTCTTATGCCATTGGTGTATGTGGTTTAAACACTTCTCGTAAACCTTAACTATTTTTTCTAGCCTTGAACCTTCATATACCTTTACAAAAATTTGGAAGTGTTGCTTCCTAATTATCTTGAGGTCCCGTAGGGCGGCCTGCCACTTGGTTAATTTGAAGCATAATGCTATGTCACTTTCTATCATATCCAACAATTTGGTGGCTTCTACAAGCATAGCTTTAAACGGTCTAAAGATTTCCTTAATAACCGCTTCTCCAAATTGTTCAAAATCATTCTTCCAATCAATTCATGCTTAGAAGAAATAATGAGTCACACCTTCTAGTAATTTCAGAGCAAGTTTCTTCTCAAGGACATCCTGTAATGAGGATTTTTGGAAACTTGGGTCAATAGGACCCACCATCTTGTGAATGAATTTTTTTAGAGTTTCATTCTACTAAGTTAGTGACTTTATTTTCTCCTCATCCTTGTCCATTAAACCCAAATCATGTTTGATTCCTAGTGTTGCCAGAGTTTTACTCCCTTCCCTTGTAGTTTCCCCCAAATAAACCTCTTTGAAAGTGTAGTCATATGGGGTTACCTATTCCTAGGTGACATCGGTGAAGAAAACTGCTACATGTGCCTTTTACTGACCCTGTATGTCTTGAGTGACATAAGATATCATCCTTGTTGGCATAATAAATTTATCTTAATAGAAGGCTTGGGCTAGCAAGGACATGTCTTCTTCTTCTTCTTCTTCTTCTTCTTCTTCTTCTTCTTTGGTTCATCTTGGGTTATCCTCTTTTATTGTATTTCCTCCTCTTTTTCCTCTTTCTCTTCTTCTTCTTCTCCTTCCTTATCATGTCTTTCTCCTTCTTTATCTTCCTCTTCTCCTTCCTTACCTTCCCCTTCTTCACCGACATCTTTCTCTTTGTAATTTTATCCATATTCACCCTCTAAGGAGCTCGCTAATATTTTGTCCCTAAGACTACTTATTGACTCTATTGTTGTTTGAAGAGGAGGTATTATTCTTGCATGCAGCGGCACTTGGGGAGTTGGGTTGGAGAGAGGTAGTGGAGATGAAGGTGGTGGTATAGGAGCTTGTAAACAAGGCAGAGGAGTTGGAGTAAGAGTGGGAAGAGATGGTGGCAGAGTCAGAGTACGGTTTAGAAGAGATGGTGGTGGAGTGGGAGCTACATCCTTTTATGTGTATTTATCCTTTCTTGGTGATGTCTCTAGAGTAGAACAAGTAATCTAATCATCAGAGGATATGGATACATCTTGGGTTCATGTCTCCTTTCTTGTACTTATGTCCATCACTGGGAGTGGCACATCTACTATGGGATTCATGGACTGAGTCAAAAGTGGGGTAAGGATAACCTTTGGGTTCACTAGCACCTACACCCCTATACTAACCTCTATTATTGGATGAAATGAATATTTTCCTTGGTCTCCAAATCCTTCAAGGTTCTCAAAGTTGGACATGAGAAAATCATCTGAACAAAGGACTTCCAGAGGATTTTCCCATTCTCCCTGTGTCTTTGTTCCTCCTCTAACTCCTCCTATAGGGTTTCTATTTACGGAGAGGTCAATGATCTCTTCCTCTTATATACCCTTTTCTTCTCTCCCATGGCAGTATTGATAACAGGATATTGAACAAAAGTAGTAGGAAGTTCACCTTTGGTGGCCTGTGATTGATCCATGGGTGGTGTTATACTCCCAATAATATTTTTCCTTGGTTGCTTATACTTGGGATTGGAGCCATATACAAAGGGACTCTCATGTCCATATATTATTCCTAACTTCTGTGGTGGAGCCTTCTTGAACATAGGCATTATGTTCTTTTCTCAATGTTTCATATCTCCTTTGTGGGAGGTTTCAGTTGTGGCTTCATACGAATATGATCCATTTGGAATGGTTTCATGATCAACAACTTGGTCTCCTTGATAATTTTCCTTTCCTTGAAATTGATGCTATAACTTTTATCTTTATCTCTCATGGCATTTAGGATCGGTCGGGTGTATATCTTATCTTTGTTGTATAGAGGGTCTAACACATCTTTTTGTATCTCTATTCTAGACCTTGGGGGAATGTCAATTTATAAGACCGCCTCTACCAATGTTAAATTCTTCATGCAATAGTCCTTTATCTAGACCTCATAATAATCCACACAATTGATCCATTGATATTCTATGTGTGGTTCATGAATGTAGTTTTTAACCATAATGTGGATGTAAGTTCCTATGGGGTCAAACCTGATCCTAATAGGTGAATATAACTGTAGTAGGCACTCATCTCATCCAAATGTCATAGTCTTGCATATCTTAATGTCTTGTAGGGTATATGGGCCTATTAATATGGGGAATTCCTCACAATGATTTTTCTTGTCCTTGATCTGCTCATACGCATCTGCAAGTTGTCTAACCATTTCTATGTTGATTATCCAATCAAAAGGGTATATAGGTAGCTTCTTTGGATTGAGAGTGGATCTTGCTAATATAAGGTATGTGAATGTCCTAAACTATAGGTAAAAACCCCATATTACCCTCACCTTGGCTACAGCCTATTTAGATAGCCTTTTGGCATAACCACCATCTATGGAATGGATGATTGAAAACATGAATGCATGATTCAGTACCCTATAATCTATATTGGTTTCATCCATCTTTTCTTTCCTTTTTAACTGCGGGTAGACTATGAAATGCCATGCAATTGGTTGGCCAAAAGTGCCATGTTTCACTAGCCCCGAGTACTCTACCCTTACTTCCAGTAATTATACCCTGTATGAAGTCATGTAAAATTTTGGTTTATACCTTACTGAGGTTAGTTATTCATCTAACTTGTCACTTAGAATGGTTTCCTAGTCCAACCTGGCCTTTAGCCCTTTGATCCTCTCAATTAGTAGGATCATCCAATTTTCAAGTTGAATGGACTGAGGTAGTCCATACAATCAACTCATCATGGTAACCACAACTTGGATTTCATCTTTGAGGTATCATCTCCTCAATTCTATTTGTAAGCTATGAAAATTAGGTGTAAAGGATCATAATAATGAATTAAAACACTATACAACTAATCATCTAAACTACATACATGCTAATACATAAAATGAAAACTTGAAATAAGCTAAATGAAGAAAGTGAAATCCTCCTACAAGCTCATTCAAACTCCATTTTTTCATTGGATTTGTCCATTTGTTGTAGAAGTGTGCTCATGGATGTGCTTCAAGATTCAAGTTGTGATCTCAAACTGGCATTATAACTCTTCTCTAAAAGACGGATTTATGATTTGTTCTGAAAATATCATTATAACTCTACATGGAAGGTGGATGAAATTTTGAAGGAATGAGGTTTCTTTTATAGAAAATGGGTGAGGAATCAAGGGTCAAGAGGCAATATTGAGGAGAGACCCAGATGCACCAAGAAGAGAGCACATAGAATGTTCTTCTTCAAGCACATCATATTGTGACAAGTGTCACAATATGATTGGGTTGAAAAGAGGGAGGAATGTGACCATTTAGGGAACAGAGCCAAGAAGACTCTATAAGATATTTTTATTAATGAGGGTGTAAGAGCCTTAATGAGGAGTGTAAGAGGCATTAATGAGGATGTAAGATCATTCAATATACTTGGATGAGGATGGCTTGAGAAAGTTGACTTTGGGGAAGGGAAGAAATTCCTAATCCAAAGATTGGGAATGTAACATCATTAGGGAGAGTTTAGGATTAGGATTAGGGTTAGGATTAGGACTAGCATGGGTGAAGAGATTGGGATTGGTTTGAACTCTGAGTTAGGTGGTTGGAATTGGTTAGGTTAGCATGTGTGAAGGGGTTGGATTGAGTTAGAACACAAAGTTAGGTGGTTGATATAGGTTATGTTAGGGGTTAAAGGGAATATTAATCATTTGAATTACATAAATAACATATTCATTCAATAATAGGGGAATAGGGTTTTAATTAATTATTAAGCTATTGGTTGCTTTTAATAATTAATCATGACTATAGCCAATTAATTGAATTAACTAGGGCTAGGGGATGACATAGGTCAATTAGGTAATTCTTAATTACTTAGATGATATGTCCTAGAAGGCACTTAATATGATTGAATTACGTTAATTGCATTTAGGTGTCTAAATTTTGCCCATATTCAATATAGTGTTAGAATAACACTATTTTGAAGTTGTTTAAAACAATAGATGATGCGAAGATGCGAACGTAGGAAATGAAATTTCCCCAGATTGACAATTAGGATAGATTTAGGATAGGATGACTAGGATGATGCCCCCTCGAGAGGGAGATAGGAGAAAAGGAAAAGACCTAGCAACATCTTGAAAAGATGGCCACGAGAGACAGGATAGAAGGAAAAGATAGGGAGGGATAAAAGACTAAGGGATGGGATAGTCAGGTTTTCATAAAGGATGAAGGGTTAGGTTTGAGGCAGGATTTGATTGGAATAAAAGGGAAATTATTTCTGAGAGATGTGATGGGGGGAATATTTTTCTTGAAGCTTGAGTGAGGGGTATTCTAGGATGGAATACCACCATGTAGTTGAGCACTTATTTTGATATAGCAATGCTAGAGACCATGCCAAGGTTACTAGGAACATGAGGCTTTGTCATTAATATTGCTAAGGACTAACACAAAAGACACACAGGGGTTTCCCCAACATCACACATGAGTCCTAGAAGAGCCATGGTGGAAACAATGTTGGAAAATCCCACAAACAAACAAAAATTCCCAAGTGCAGCATGCAAACCCAAATGGATTACATACATGCAAGGGTAATATCTGACTGACTCATAAGAAAAAAACAAAAAGATCAAGTTCCATATCCAAGGTGCATCCATTCATAGCATACCATGATATAAAGAATCATGGAAACCTTGAGGAGGAGAACAACCAAAAATAATCAAGAATGATAAACAAGAACTAAAATCAAATTTCAAGATCAAAAATTCAATAACAAGATGTCTTTTTCCAGAGAGATCAATGATATGGGATGATGATTGGATTGATTAGGTTAAGAGGAAGGATACACCCTAAAATAACCCAGTGAGGATGATGATCTATATTTAGGTCAATGAGAGGAAGGATACATCCTCAAGGACCCATTTCCATGGAGATGTCAAGTGTGAATCTGATTGGCCCAAGATGTGGTGAGATCAAATTGCTGAAACAAGATTTTGTCATAAGGAACTTGCTGAAGCACAGGATTCAGGATCTGAAACTGGATCACTTTCTATAAGGAGACCAACCAAGGATGTGAAATATGTACAAGTGGGACCAAGCTCAATACTTGAATGACACAGACAATATATGTATAGATTGAAAGCACAAGAAGCTCAGAAAGAATGGATGAGATGAGGTAGATATGCATGATGTTTCCCTAGTTGAGCCAAAAGGCCATGATAGAGGAATAGCAGATGGGGTTCTCTAGACGTAGGAACAATGCGATCCCAAAAAGGATTTGGGAGAATGCATCCCAACGATGATGAGTGGATTATGATCAAAGCTTGTAGCAAGGCTAAGGGTGTGCTTGAATGGGCTAATTGTTGCTTGACTTTGGATAGCTAGAGGATGTGGATAGGATTTGCATGCATTGGTAGGTCACGAGAAGAATTAGGATTGGAATGGGTGGAATTGGGTGCAAGGGGATAGCCTAGAGCTAGATGCCAATAACAAGGGAAGAAAAAAGTGATGGGATATATGAAAGGAGGAGTTGGAAGATGGAGGAGACGCTGGGGAATGTGGAGAGAGAAAGTGCTAGATGGAAGGATTTTAGTAGAGGAATGGATGGATAGCTGAAGGATGGTGGATAGGAAAGGAGGTTTTGGAAATGACAGATGGATATGAGAAGGTCTCCAAGGACTACATCACCAAGGAACATAATTCCCCCACTTAGGATAGGTCATGCATGTGAGGAAGCATTAGGAGGGGGTACAATAGGAAGGAAGAGAGGATAACAAGAGGATTACAGATTTGAATGAAATATAGGATGAAGGGTAGATAAGGGAGGAATATAATGCAGAAGGATACATGGAAGGAAGGGTGGGTGGATAAAAGGAAAGGTGGATAAAGATAGGATATGGGAGATGGATGTCAAGAGATGTCTGAAAGCATGTAGATATGATGACTTGTATATTTCTCATCAAGATCTAGAGGAGGATGGAGGAAGTGAAAAGGATAAGAAATCATATGGATGGTAGATGGATGGTGGCTAGAAGGAACTTGCCCCAAAGTGTGAAGAGCTACTGGATGGAGGAACTACACATGACCCATGTTTACCAAGTTTTCATGATGGTACTTGTCCAAGGCGCTTGTTTGCGAAGTTTTCACTAGTAAATGAATTGATTTTTCTTTCTTTTTTCATTTTTTGTTGTTTTTGCTTCTTTTTTTTGCTTTTTTTGGTTTTCTTCTTTTGATGTGGATCACGATATGTTGGTACAAATTTATGTGGGATGAGGGAAATAGGAAAATGTAGTTATGAGATAGTTATGTGGGGGGAGATATATGGTATAGGGGATATGATAGTTGGAAGTATTCAGAGAAAATTATGGAAAGTGAGTTGGATAGGGGGATGCTATCAGGATCAACATTGACACATGTTGTGAGGGATGTGGGAAGAGTAAATTTGAAGTAGATGGTACCTGTGGATGTGATGTAGGAATCATGGTAGGAATTTGTGGGACATAAAGACCCAAAATAGATTTTGAAGATGGAGGAGAGGAATGCTCAACTAGAGGATTAGTAACCTCAGATGCCACAATGGATTTAATTTTAGATGCATGTCATCCTTTTTCTTTGGGATCCACATAGTTTTTTTCTTTTGCATTGGTGGGCTTTTGTGGCTAGTGGGAAGTAGTGCATTCTATGATTGAAATTTCTTTGGGTGGGGCATTTAATCTAAAGTGGACATTAAAATATTTAGATTATGGATCTGTAGCTCTATGCATTGGTGATTTGGCATCCAAATTATAGTGAGGAGCATTCAAAGAGATATGAGAACTTGCATAAGATGGAGGAAATATGGATGGAGTGGTGAGGTAGGATGGTGGATGGGGTGCATGGGTATGTGCCTTTGTTGATCTTGATTGGGAATGTAAGTAGTGGGATATTTTATATGGGATGTATGGATGAAGGAAGGAGTGGAATAAAATGTGGTATTAGATTTTGGGACATAGAGGCCCAAAATGGATTGAGAGGATGAAGGAGGAATATGGTAGGTTGTCTTAGGTAGCAAGGAGGGAGGAGGTGGGTGGCATTATATGCTTTAGAGGAATGATAGTAAGATGTGATGGAGGGTTTGAAAGAACTCTTAAACTTTTCTTTAGTTGTACCAATAGTTTTTGAAGAAGGGCCTCTAGGTGCATAACCAAGACCATAAGATCGTGGATGTCTTTTAACCTGAATGGGCTCCAAGGTACCTTTCTTATTTATGCCTCCGCCTTTACCTTGATAATTCCATTTTTTTAGCATTTTAGTCAAGGTAGGATACTTTTCAGTGAAGGAACAAGATGTGAGTCCATTATTAGGTGGATGACAAATAGTGGAGATGTAACTTATTTCTTTTGTTTTAAGTGGACCATCATAGATGAACGTGAGTCGAACAAGGTGTTGCAGTAATGGTGGTGTGATAGTTGCATTTGGAAGTGATAAAGGAGGATGAAGGGGAGGGGATGGGATGCTTGGATCTTGAATCAGATGGGGTAATGGATTTAGGGTTGGAGGAGATGGAATGGTAGGATCTTGATGTGAAGGACTGGAGGAATTAGGAAGTGAAGTGGATGGATCATGTAATGGATGGAGTGGGATGTTAGGATCTTGATATGGAGTGGATAAAATGATACAATTTTCATTCAAGTCAATGGATACTTCAACATGCTTTTAGATAAGATCTTGACATGATTGGATTGACGTGGATGGTATGATGGGGGATGTATGGATGGATTCTTCAAATGAGTTGGATGGATAGATAGATTCTACAAATGGGTTGGATGGAGGGATGGTAGATTCTTCAAATGGGTTGGATGGAGGGATGGGAGATTCTTTAAATGGGTTGGATGGAGGGATGGGAGATTCTTCAAATGGGTTGGATGGAGGGATGGGAGATATTTTAAATGGGTTGGATGGAGGGATTGGTGATTCCATTAGAGAGAGAAGAAGGGTGGATGCATGAGGTTCATTGAATGGGGTGTGGATAGTGTTAGGAGGAGAAAATGGGGATGAAGATTGGATGACTTCAACGAGTGAGGGGACTTCAATGGTGCTAGGAGATGGAAGAGGATTAAAAATTATGAGATCAGGAAGGGAAATAATAGGTATAGGAGATGGAAGAGGATCAAAAGTATGAGATTCTGAAGGGAAATAATAGGTATGAGAGATCGAAGAGGAATGATGGGTGCAGGAGATAGAAGGGCTTCATCACTAGTGTTTTCCCATGGGGGAGTGATATGATGTGACTCTTTAAGAGATGGATTTTCTGGTAGATTCCTTGTGAAACTCCTTGGAGACTTAGGTATGGGATGGTGGGAAGATGGCATGGCAAGATAGTTCACATAGGTAGGCATGGGTGTGACTTGTGAACAAGATTGAATAACTAATCGGAGAGGAGGGATGGTTTGGGGTATGGAATATGTGTTAATGTAGGTAGGAATGGGACATGGTAGATTGGAATAAGATGGGGTAGATGGTTAGGATAGAGTGGATGGTAGATTAGAAATAACATAGGGATCATGGTGATGGCTTGGGGGAAATGAAGGACTAGGATTAGGGATTTGAACATGGGTTGGAGGATAATGAGATGGTAGATTGGGATTAAGGATGTAGCTTGTAGTGTTGTTGTGAAAAGATGGAGTTTGGGATATAACCATGGGATAATATGGAGGCATGAATGTATAGGAAGGAGATGTGTATGAAGGATAAGATGGATTTCACATGTCAAAGATATGATAAGGAGTGCTAGTGGGAATGCATGGTGGTATGATGGGATAGTGTGGAGGAATGAATAAAGCTTGGAGGATGCTTGGAGTAGGTGTGTTAAGGATTTCCATGTACACATCATGATCAACAAGACTGTAAAAATCACTAGAATAGGATGTTGGGGTGAGATGGCTAAGGTTTTAAAAGTATGCATCATGATCAACAAGACTCTCATCATCACTAGAATAGGACATTTGGGAGAGCTTGCTAAGGTTTTAAAAGTATGCATCATGATCAACAAGACTCTCATCCTCACTAGAATAGGACATTGGGGAGAGCTTGCTAAGGTTTTCAAAGTATGCATCATGATCAACAAGACTATTATCATCACTAGAATAGGACATTGGGGAGAGCTTGCTAAGATTTTAAAAGTATGCATCATGATCAACAAGACTCTCATCATCACTAGAATAGGATAAAGACAAGGAAGAGATATGATAGCCAAACTCATCATAATAGATTTGTGACATGACACTTTTGTGATGAGTTGGATAAGGAGGAATGAGGGAAATGAAAGAAAGACTCAATCTAAGATTAGGAAGAAAGACTAACACTCAAGAAGATTTAAAGAAGATGGGAAATGAAAAAGATAGCCTCGCTAGTCTAGGATATGGGGAGAAATGGAGGACTTGAATTTCTTGTTCTTGATGGAAATAGATATGAGCTTAGTTTGATAATTTTTAGGATGAGGCATTTTCTACGACAAGTGTTCCTTGGAATGTTTTTGAAATAAATGATGATCTTCAAGATTTTGAGAAAACAATCTTGCAAGAGGAAAAGAAACCTTGCAAGAAGCATACAGATGTTGATCTCTTTCGCAAAAGCACTTCAAAACTCTCATATTTGTGTATATTCAAGAACTATTTTTCATAAGGTTTTTAATGCTAAAGACACATACAAGAACTTTCTACCTTAAGGATTTTGTGAGCTTGAAAACCTTTATCCACATATGTAGTCACACACACAAGAGATAATAAGAATACTACCACCATTAAGCATGAGGATCCACGATGTCATATTATCTGACTCCAAATGCTCAGGGTGGCACAAATGTGTAAATTTTTTGAGGAAGTTACTATCTTCCTTGCTCAGTCGATTATAAAGCTTTCGGGGATGGATCAGGTAGATTGCTAGATTTATGAGTTGCTAGTATTTTCATGGTGTCTTTGCAATCGGTTTGTAGGGTGTGACTCACTTAAGAACCTAGTTCAATCATACCAGTACGCTAAGGATATTCACTAAGTATATACTACCATTGAACGTGACCCGCCCAAGCTTGAAGTGATATAGAAATACCTTTAAGTCCACCTTAGTTCTATACCAGATGAAGGTTTTACCGGTTTGGGGTCATTCTCCAGAAGGACTTCTGCTTCTTCTAGACAGGCCCCTCTATGCAAAAATTGAAATTTTTGAACATTCATAGTCACCTTTCTCCTGCACCAAGGACCAAAAAATCCAACGGGAGAGGATAGTGCATTATGTGAGGTTGCACTCTACATATTTTATGCAAATGCAGAAAAAATGCAAAATACATGGTTAATTCTTTTTGACAAGTTAGGCAATGTTTGATTTTTTCATAAATAAAACTCGCAAGTTTGTTTGATTTTATGTGCACCAAATCAAAATGGACTTTACCTTGTTTATGCATTCAAGATGAAGTTTGATTGAGCTGTTCAATTTTAAACCCAAATTTGAAATGTTTTGATTTACCTGTTTAGTTTTTAGGACTCAAATTGAAATGTGCTCGATTTGCTTTGTTCATTTATAAAACCCAATTTGAAATGTTGATTGAATGTTCAATTTTTTTATCCAAAATGAAAGATGTGATAGATTGTCCAATTTTAAAACCAACAAGTGAAGTGTTTGATAGTTAGTTCAATTTTAAGATCCAAAAACAAGATGTGTGATTTGATTGTTCAGTTTTAAACCAAAAATCAGATCTTTGATTGTTCATTTTCCTTAAAGCATTCAAGATTTTGTGCATGTTCGTTTTAAGTCCAAAAAAGAAATGTTGACTTTTATTGACTTTGACTTTTGACTTTTGTTGACTTTGACTTTTGTTGACTTTGAAACCCAAAACCAAGTGTGAAATGATGTGATTGCATACACTATTCTTTTTAAACACCAAAAAGTGAAATGGGAATTTTTTAATTAAAAGATTATGTGCTTTCTTACTAAACCAGATGGCTAACCTGTAGACCTGTAAAAAAATAAAAATAGTTAGTAAGAGTGCATTATTGTAGGTTTACAATGCCTTCCTCCTATGTTTTTACAAATAATGGTCCCAGTGAAATACACCATATTTCAACAAATGGGTAATAGAGAGGAAGTAGAAAGAAGATAGAAGGATTATAGTCTTCTTGTTTTTGTATCAATGATATTCATGGAAGTGTAATAGAGAGAAACTAGAAAGAAGATAGAAGGAATATAGTCTTATTGCCTTTGTCAATCTTCAAAAGAAAATAAGAGCTTGCAAACACACTCAAACAAAAAAACATATTAGCTTAGAGGGTTAGTTTACAAGAAAAATAATGAAAAGGAACTCGTGAAGTGGGTCCCACCAGGCATGCCAAAATGTAAGCCATGAAAATCAAGTGTAAAGGAGAATAATAATCAATTTAAACACTCTACAACTAATAATATAAACTACATACATGATAAGACATAAAATGAAAACTTGAAATAAGCTAAATGAAGAAAGTGCAAACCTCCTACAAGATCATTCAAACTCCATTTTGTTCATTGGATTTGTCCATTTTTTGTGAATGTGTGCTCATGGATGTGCTTCAAGCTTCAAGCTATGATCTCAAACTGACATTATAAATCTTCTCTAAAAGATGGATTTATGATTTGCTCTCAAAATATCATTATAAGTCTACATGGAAGGTGGATGAAATTATGAAGCAATGGGGTTTCTTTTATAGAAAATGGGTGAGGAATCAAGGGTCAAGATGCAATCTTTAGGAGAGGCCCAGATGCAGCTAGAAGAGAGCACATGGATTGTGTTTCTTCAAGTGCATCATATTGTGACAAGTGTCACAATATGATTAGGTTGAAAAGAGGTAGGAATGTGACCATTTAGGGAAGAGAGCCAAGAAGACTCTAGAAGATAAGGTTATTAATGAGGGTGTAAGAGCCTTAATGAAGAGTGTAAGAGGCATTAATGAGGCATTAATGAGGATGTAAGAGCATTAAATGCACTTGGATGAGGATTTCTTAAGAAAGTTGACTTTGGGGAAGGGATTGAATTCCTAATCTAAAGATTAGGAATGCGACATCATTAGGTAGAGTTTAGGATTAGGATTAGCATGGGTGAATAGGTTCGGATTGGTTTGAACTCTAAGTTAGGTGGTTGGGATTGGTTAGGTTAGCATGTGTGAATGGGTTGGGTTGAGTTAGAACTCAGGGTTAGGTGGTTGAGATAGGTTAGGTAAGGAGTTAAAGGGAATATTAATGAAGTGAATTACATAAATAACATATTCATTCAATAATATGAGAATAGGGGTTTAATTAATTATTAAGCTATTGGTTGCTTTTAATAATTAATCAGGAAAATAGCCAATTAATTGAATTAACTAGGGCTAGTGGATGACATAGGTAAATTAGGTAATGCTTAATTACTTAGTTAATATGTCCTAAAAGGCACTAAATATGATTGAATTAGGTTAATCAGATTTAGGTGTCTACATTTTGCCCCTCTTTGACATAGTGTTAGAATAAAACTATTTTGAAGACATTTAAAACAATAGATGATGCGAAGATGTGGACGTAGGAAATGAAATTTCCCTATAGTGATGATTAGAATAGATTTAGGATAGGATGAATAGGATGATCAACCAATCCCAACCTCTTCATCCATGCTAATCCTAATCCTAACCCTAATCATAATCCTAAACTCTCCCTAGAGAGAAAGTAGAAAGAATATAGAAGGAATATAATCCTCTTGTTTGTGTATCAATGATATTAGTGGAAGTGTAATAGAGAGAAAGTAGAAAGAATATAGAAGGAATATAGTTTTCTTTCCTTTTCAAACCTACAAAAGAAAATAAGAGCTTGCAAAACATACTAAAAAAAACACATTAGATTAAAGGGTTAGTTTGCAAGGAAAACAATGAAAAGGAACCAGTAAAGTGGGTCCCACTGGGTGTGCTAGAATGTAAACTATAAAAATTAGGTGTAATGAAGAATAATAAATAATTAAAACACTCTACAAAAAATAATCTAAACTACATAAATGCTAAGACATAAAATGAAAACTTTAAATAAGCTAAATGAAGAAAGTGCAAACCTCCTACAAGATCATTCAAACTCCATTTTGTTCATTGGATTTGTCCATTTTTGTGGATGTGTGCTCATGGATGTGCTTCAAGCTTCAAGCTGTGATCTAAAACTAGCATTATAACTCTTCTCTAAAAGACGGATTTATGATTTGCTCTCAAAATAGCATTATAACTCTACATGGAAGGTGGATGAAATTATGAAGGAATGAGGTTTCTTTTATAGAAAATGGGTGAGGAATCAAGGGTCAGGATGCAATCTTCAAGAGAGGCTCAGATGCACCTAGAAGATAGAAAATATATTGTGCTTCTTCAATTTCATCATATTGTGACAAGTGTCACAATATGATTGGGTTGAAAAGAGGGAGGAATGTGACCATTTAGGGAAGAGAGCCAAGAAGACTCTAGAATATAAGGTTACTAATGAGGGTGTAAGAGCCTTAATTAGGAGTTTAAGATGCATTAATGAGGCATTAGTGAGAATGTAAGATCATTAAATGCACTTAGATGAGGATGGCTTGAGAAATTTTACTTTGGGGATAGGATTGAATTCCTAATCCAAAGATTAGGAATGTGACATCATTAGTGAGAGTTTAGGATTAGGATTAGGGTTAGGATTAGGATTAGCATGGGTGAAGAGGTTAGGATTGGTTTGAACTCTAAGTTAGGTGTTTAGGTTAGAATGTGTGAAGGGGTTTGGTTGACGTAGAACTTAGGGCTAGGTGGTTGAGATAGGTTAGGTTAGGGGTTAAAGGGAATATTATTCAATAGAATTACATAAATAACATATTCATTCAATAATATTGGAATGGGGTTTTAATTAATTATTAAGCTATTGGTTGCTTTTAATAATTAATCTAGACTATAGCCAATTATTTGAATTAAATAGGGTTAAGGGATGACATAGGTCAATTAGGTAATGCTTAATTACTTAGCTGATATGTCCTAGAAGGCACTAAATATGATTAAATTAGGTTAATAATATTTAGGCATCTACACTATCATCTCAAGTTTTCTCTTGGGCAGGGATTGAATCAAGTACTCATGACTGGAAATTTCATCAACCTTCTCAGTGTGTTTTGTAAACTATTTCAGGCCTTTGTTTATGGAGAAATCATAGAACTGATTGACCCCCTTGTGGAGATGGAAGACATCCTCAATATTGTCTGGTCTGAGATCCAAGACCTTGTATCCTTCCCTATTTTTGACCACCCTCTCATCAAGCACATAGTGGTGCACCAAGCTCATGATCAATGCTAACGATAGAACTGATACTCGGTCTGCAGCTAAGTTTACCATACCAGATAGGATGAGTTTGATGCAATTAGATGACCTCCCAGCAAGCTTGGAACATCTAATAAAGAAATAATTCCCATCAATATCACCTTTGTCTATATCAATGACCTCGTGATGGTGGTTTATGATCTTAGATGGTGCATAGGACCCCTTGAAAAGGTACTTAACTCATGAACTGATGTTCTTTTTTGGCATTCCTATGAGAGAAACATGCAAACATTAGCATTTATTCAAAACAAGATACTAAACAAAAATGCAAAGAAAACTAAAAAAATTTAATAATCAGAGGCGGTGGCTCAAAAAAAAACCAATTAAAAATGGAACTTGTTGGATTTTTGTCCATTTGGAATTGTGGATAGCCAAAGAAAAGTTGGGGTACAAAAGGCCAAAAACTGCAAAAAATTCCTTACATGATTTTCTTTTGTACATTCAGAGTGTGAAGGTGAAAAATAATTTTTCCATGCCAAATCCCAAAAGTGCTTAGGGTGCAAAAGGATGAAGGTAGGTTGAAGATTTCCTTCTGGACATTCAAAGTGCAAAGGTGAAAGAGAATTTTAGCGTGTGAAAGCCTGAAAGTCCTTAGGGTGTGAAAGGATGAAGGTAGGTTGAAGATGCCCTTTTGGACATTTGGAGTGTAGAGGTTAAAGAGAATTTTTGTGTTTGAAGCCTAACAATCCTAGGGTGTGACCTTTTTTTAAGTGTATCAAACATCAGATGTTTTGGGATCTGTGAAACACCGCAAGTCAGAAAGTCCAAAGCTCAAAAATCCTCATACTTCAAGTATTTTCCATGCTTCATGATCTTATTGGTGGGTTCATTTTTATCCTTTTGAAGGCCAAAAACCTGGGGTATTCATGAGGTAAAAAATCCCTAAAAAACTCTAAAAACAAGAAATGAAACAAGGCAAAAGTGAATAAAGCCCAAAAACCTAGAGGCAAAGATGTGGCGACCTAGGGGAAGCAAGGACAAAAAATAAAGTAGAAGACCGATGATTGAAAGGGATAGAAAAAACTAAAAAAAGAGGGTGCATGAAATGGGAACAACAAAAATGAAAAAAAGAAGAGGAGAGGAGACCGACCTGCTAGGGCTGCAAAGGTGGAGGGAAGATCTGACGCTATGAGGCATAAAGAAACCATGTGAGGAGGTGAAGCAACGAGGAGGCAAAGAAAAAATTTGACAGGAGTGAAGAATGAATAAAAAGGTGCATGGTTCTACTTTTATAACCCACAACTAACATCATCCCTTTCAGTATTTTGGTGCCCGAAGGCCCAAAAAATGATGATCTTCCCTTTTCAATGTTTCAGAGGCCAAAACCTTGAAAGGTCCCACCAAAACTTCTGCACTTTTGGGCTTTCTAAACTTCAAAGGTCGGATGACCTCGTCAGTCTGAAAGTGTGAAAGTGTGAAAGTTTGGAAGGACTTGCACTTTCACACTTTTGGTATTTCAGAGGTCAGAAGACCTCATTATCCTGAAAGTGTGAAAGTGTGAAACTTTAAAAAGGTTTTGCACTTCTTTAAAAGGATCCTAGCGAAAAAGTTCAAGGAACTAGAATGAAGGAAAGGGGAGGGAGAAAAAGCCAAAAAAAGAGAGGGGTCCCCTTGGCTAGAGGGTCAAAATGGGGTGTGTGTTGTAGACACACACACACACAGATATTTGTGTGTGTGTGTGTGTGTGTGTGTGTGTGTGTGTGTGTGTGTGTGTGTATTTATATATGTATGTATGTATGTATGTATGTATATAGTCAATATCCTAATCACTCTCAAATAAAATTCTTAGAATCATGGGTTAGACCAAAGAAATATATCATAAACATGAAACATTGAACATAATACTAAAGCGTACATAAGTAATGGTCCTATCAACATTAATATGAAAATCACAACATATTTCATCAAGTAGCATCAAGAATATTATACCTTAGTAACAGTGAAGACATCAATATATGTTAATCACAACATTGCTAGTAATATCATATAACATACTCCTATAAGCCTACAATCAAGAGAAAGACACAAAAATAAAATGACATAATGTTCACATCAATAAGGAGAAAATAGCCAAAAGATAAAGATAATAAATCTATTATGACCAATGGTAAAATAAATAATACAAACAAGAGCAACTTTGATGTTATCTCAACAAGATATTATGTTGTCATTAGTTTAGTCAAAGTCATGGAGTCAAGGAGAATCAATCGGTAAAAGGAGATAGTCAAGAATAAGGAGAGTCAATAATGCACACTGAGCCAGTCGATAATGTAACAAAGTACCAAACACCTACATTTACCGAGTGATGCACTACAATGATCGCATGTAGTACACTAATTTTTTTGGAAACAATTGTTTAAATTGTGTGTTGTCCTTGATGTTACACAAATGTCATATCAGTCATCAGACAGAGTCTACCGAGTTCAGAATGTCATATCAGTCATTAGACAGAGTCTACCGAGCTAAGAA
>MU226278.1:1399799-1411357 GCA_018584345.1 Thuja plicata | reverse complement strand
AATTTTTTTTTTTTTTTTGTGTGTGTGTGTGTGTGTGTGTGTGTGTGTGTGTGTGTGTGTGTGTGTGTGTGTGTGTGTGTGTATCTGTGTGTGTGTGTGTGACTTTTATACATTGTATATATCGACCTAGACATAGTTGATGTCATTTTTTGTAACTCTATTATGGATTTGGCATGTACTCCATGTATTGATATGTATGCTATTATTATTTTCGATGCCACATTGTTGTAACTCTTATTGATTTGGCATGTATGCCATTTTTTTATATGTACACAATTATTGTTCATTTTGATATATATGAAACTTGATATTCAATCCAATTTGTTCATTGTGTCTTCATTTGTTCATTGTTAGTATGTAAATATGTTTTTGTATATGTAGTCATGTGTAGGATTTATGTCTTAAGTGTATTCTAGTTTTATGACTTGCATATATTCATGTGTCTACTTTATAACTTAATGTACTTATGTGTATTCATGTATATGCTTCATAACCTAAATTCATGTGGACAGGCTTTGTGCATGACATAAATGAATTCATGTGTATGATTCATAATCTATGTCCTACATGTATGCTTATTTAATTAAGCAAATTTATGTGTATGCCTTATGTGTGTTCACAAGTGTACTTCATGATTTAATTTATGTGTTCACGTATATGCTTCATAACATAAATTCATGTCCTACATTATGCTACATTGTACTCATGTATATACATCTAATTCCTGATTTAATTGAATTCATGATTTATGTGCTACATTGTATTCATGTGTATCCTTCATTTCATATATGTATGCTACATGACTTCAGTAAATTCATATTTATACGTCATGTTGTGTACTCACATATATGATTGGTGACTTAAATGAATTCATGTACTATGTGCTACAAATATTCATGTGTATGTTTCATGACAAGTGAATTCATACATTATGAGCATTCTATTTGGCTTAAGAATTCTATCAGGCCTTACAAGTGTTTGTATGTACTATCCATGCCTTACATGTAGTTGTGAGTACCTTTCATGCTTTGAAGGTTTCCTTGAAATTTGATAAAATAAAAAATGCAGATAAATTATGATCCTAAATCATCCTTGAAGTAGCAACATTTTTGTTCATGGTTTACCCGATGCCAATAGACCTTAGGAAGGCTCGCTAACACACCCAATGGTGCTTAATGCACCTTGGGGACACTTTCATCCGGCATGGACGTGAATTTTCTAGTGACTCTATGGGAGAAATGAGGTTGTCACTAGAATTTACCTGGCTAGCTAGAGCTAATGGCATAGATGATTCAATTCTAGGACCCACAATGTAAAAGATACCCAATGGTGCAACTCTCAACTGAGCACCACTGCAAGTTTTTGTACCAAGCGAGATGGCCCTAACAAATTTAAAAAAAAAGTCAAATATCCTAGAATGGAGAGAGGTTATTTTAGGCCTTGGTAACATGGTCCTATAACATATGATTGTTTATTAATACATATCATGAGGTCTGAGATACGAGCCTTCGAAGATCATTGTCCAATCGTGCTTAGTACACCTTGGGGACACTTCAATCTGCCATGGTCGCAAATGTTCTAGTGACTCCATGGGAGAAATAGGGTTTTCACTAGCATTTACCCAGCCAATTGGAGCTAATGGAGTAGATGATTTGATGCTAGGAGTCACAGTTTGAAAGATACCCAATGGTGCAACTTTCAACTAAGCACTACTGCAAGTTTTGGCATCAAGCGAGATTGCCCTGGAAAATTTAAACAAATTCAAATCTCCCAGAATGGAGAGAGGATATTGTAGACCTTGGTAATATGGTCCTATAGCATCTGTTGGTTTACTCATATGTCTCATGAGGTCTAAGATACAAGCCTCGAAAGATCGCTGCCCAATTGTGCTTAGTGCACCTTGGGGACACTTCAGTCTGCCATGGTCACGAACGTTCTAGTGACTCTGTGGGAGAAACAGTGTTTTCACTAGATTTTACCCAACCAATTGAAGTTAATGGAGTAGATGATTTGATGCTAGGACTCATGGTTTGAAAGATACCCAATGGTGCAACTTTCAACTAAGCACCACAACAAGTTTTGGCATCAAGCGAGATTGCCCTGCCAATTTTAAACAAAGTCAAATCTCCCAGAATGGAGAGAGGTTATTGTAGGCCTTGGTAACATGGTCCTATAGCATCTAATTTTTTACTCATACATCTCATGAGGTCTGAGATACAAGCCTTGGAAGATTTCTGCCCAATGGTGCTTAGTGCACCTTGGGGACTCTTTAGTCCACCATGGTCGTGAACGTTCTAGTGACTTCGTGGGAGAAACATGGTTGTCACTAGTTTTTACCCAGACAATTAGAGCTAATGGAGCAGATGATTTGATGCTAGGACTCATGGTTTGAAAGATACCCAATGGTGCAACTTTCAACTAAGCACCACTACAAGTTTTGGCATCAAGCGAGATTGCCCTGCCAATTTTAAACAACGTCAAATCTGCCATAACGGAGAGAGGTTATTGTAGGATTTGGAAACATGGTCCTATATAATCTAATGGTTTACACATACAGCTCATGAGCTCTGAGATACGAGCCTCAGAAGATCGTTTCCCAATGATGCTTTGTGCACCTTGGGGACACTTTAGTACACCATGGTCGCGAACATTCTAGTGACTTCGTGGGAGAAATAGGGTTGTCACTAGCGTTTACCTGGACAATTGGAGCTAATGGAGTAGACAATTTGATGCTAGGACTCATGGTTTGAAATATACCCAATGGTGCAACTTTCAACTGAGCACCACTACAAGTTTTGGCATCAAACGCGATTGCCCTGCCAATTCTAAACAAAGTCAAATCTCCCATAATGGAGAGAGGTTATTGTGGGCCTTGGTAATATGGTCCTATAGAATCCAATTTTTTACTCATACATCTCATGAGGTCTGAGATATGAGCCTTGGAAGATCGCTGCCCAATCATGGTTAATGCACCTTGGGGACACTTTAGTACGCCATGGTCGCGAACATTCTTAGGACCAAATTGATGGTGGAATCCTTAGTGAGTGATCATTTTATGACACTGTTGAAAGTCTCAATGTATGGTGTTGAGAAACAAGCATGCTTTCTTTGTAAAATGGGTCGAAGTAGCCCTCTTAGTTCAGTGACTGAGGTAGTTTTGAGTTACTTGGTCCAAAAAACCTTGGGTTGATCTTGAGATGTGTTATGAATGGATGATTAGAGTAGTTTTGGATCCTCAAGGGAGTTAGGATCACCCATGGAAGCATAGTTGATGGTTGAGGTTGAAGATTTCTATTGCATGGGAATGCATGACATGAAGTTGAAACATAAATGAATGGTTTGGGTTTGAAGAAGTGAATGGAGATCCAAGATGTGGAGTCTAGTAGGTCTAAGAGAGATGTGATTTGACCTATGATAGGTCTATGGAGTGGGTAGGGTTGAAAATTGATCATACCAGATGAAGATTGAAGGAGGTGTTATCAAGCAAAGAAGAAATAAGTCATTAAACTACAAAGAAAATATTAATCACCACTACATTATGCATCATGGAGACTTATTGTAAACACTTCTAACTGGACTAAATAACCACAAAACCTTTAGAATCATTTTGGTCCATCATCAAGTCATCCACTACATGAACAATTATTACAATTTAGAGAAACATGAAATCCACTACATGAACCATTATTACAATTTACAGAAACATGAGATATCCACCGCATGAGCCATTGTTATAATTGTAATGAATCGTAATTACCTGATATGCTCTTAATTAAATGGTACACAATAAACTATAAAAAATGTGGCACCTCAGTATATACAAATCAACCCATGGCCACTTTTATATACAATTTCATCTTTTTTCAATATACAAAATGTGGTCTCCAAATATGCATGAGGACCACTCCATAGTCATTTATATTTACAAAAAAGTGAAGTTAGATTGTTTCACAAAATTTATATACAAAATTGTCAAAATAATTCTACCATTTGTAGAATGATTCTTCATGATAGCCCATAATTAATTGAGCGAACCTTATAGATCGTCTTTAACCCTTACTGTGTCATTTATTGCCTTGTGTTTAGATTCACAAAGTTTCCATAATTTCTTATTACGAGGTCTACCAGTATACTTTATCAATTCAATATTTGTTGAAACAAGAAGGTTTGAGTAATGAAAAATATGTCTATGTGTCTCATAGTCCTCAAACAACCAGTTCTTGGATTTTGCGATAGGGTATCTACATTTCATAGAAGCATAAATGAATACAAAATTCAACATACAAAGTGTAATAGAATGATGGTAAGAGGTCTAAAATTCATGAAACAAAAACACATTATATTTTGATAGTATACCTTCTAAGCCATGTCCCTGTCACAACAACGGATCCTATTGGGTACTCAATACCCTCTCCATCAATGACTATAGTTGTCAAAATCTTTTTGCCCTCAATACAATGACACAAAAAGTAATCAGTACCTTCCTCATTTTTCTCATCTACAACAACTGCATATACATGACCTACAATTTATAGAGGGAGAAGTTAACACCATAAACACTTACAAAATTGAGAATTTGAGAAATAAATTAAAGAATAAATTGAAAAATTACATGCTTCAACTAGGTCAAATATGTGATCAAAATCTACTTATGCTTCAAACTAGCTTAATTATAGTGCTCTAGGAAGTTGATATGTATCAAGCAGTTGCAAAGGTTTATAAGACCATTCATCAACCCACTCTTTTGATTTGCATTCTTCCCATGCAAAATTCATAC
The DNA here is from genome assembly GCA_018584345.1 of Thuja plicata. Classification (NCBI taxonomy): domain Eukaryota; kingdom Viridiplantae; phylum Streptophyta; class Pinopsida; order Cupressales; family Cupressaceae; genus Thuja; species Thuja plicata. The sequence continues at coordinate 1,406,580 of MU226278.1, read as the reverse complement.
AAGACAAGAAAAAACATACCATTAATATAGTATAAATACCCAATGATGTTGCATTTGAACTTATAAATGAGTGCATATCACTTGATCCTGTAAGTGTACAACAATCTAGATAGTTTCCAGTGTTAGACTCATTTATCAACTAAAAACACCTATTAACTTCATTACATGTTCCCATCGTATAGTTGCACCATCACACAATTTTTTGTGCATTTATTAACTCTGCACCACCTTCATACTTCAATTCCTCTCTGGCAAGAGCTCTCTTTACACATGCACCCACACCATCATGCTCGCCTTTTCCATGCCCCGCCTCCATGAAATTCCAAAAATGTTGAACACCACTTGTCACGTGCATCCTACTGAACCAATAGAACATCCTTGCTTTCTTGAATTGTGAGGTGCAATTATCTGACCATATTATGTGTTTGTTGTACTCAATACCTCTTTCCCTTAAATTATCATAGAAAAATTTAAAGCAACCTTTCACAAACTCTGATGAATGTGTGCAATCATCACTGATGTAGAAGTGATACTCTCTTAAAACCTTTCTATCTGCATCTGTTCTATCATGTGGATGCAAGAATACTATATGTACAAATATTGTCACTTGTATAGAATGATAATATAATGCTTGCACTTCATTCTGAGGTTTAAGTGTATAATTCTTAGAAAAATCAACAATGGAGACAATAGTACCAATGGGAAAAGTGTCCTTACATGTCTTGAATTGCTCATCCAACCACCTAGCTCTATGTGAATGATGTATGTACTCATAAACTAGTTTCTCTTTAAATATCTTCATAAAATCAGCTATGCATATATCATTTTTCACTAGCTCACACCTCTTAAGTTCTTTTCCATCATTTAGACCTTAAGTTACTGTCTTGTATTTTCCAAAAGAAGCTAGTGTATTTCCAATCTCATTTGTGCTCTCTAGATGGTGGCATATCCACAAATTTCTCATACCACCACATGCACTACAAGATCCATTCATACACATCATCTTATAATAAATGCAACCATCATCTCGATTGCATAACACACTTGACATAAAATCTCTTAATGACGTAGGAGGTGCTTGAAGACAACATTCTTGCAAAATAGTGTCAGTGTCAAAGTACAACAAACATGATGATATATATCATAATGCATGGAAAATTCAATATGTACCATACAACAACATGTAGTGCGCACATGATTAATCTTGACGTAAAAGGGTTTTGTCATTTCAAAAAATCTTTGACTAATTTTAATTTGAGGAAACCTTTGGAGGAATCTTTCATAAAATTGTGTTTGTGTCATATCCAAAAATTGTTTTGGATGTGGCATACGATTTGTAGATCTGATTCTCCTCCTAACAATGTCTCTTTGGTTGGGTGAAACCCTTATGTTGTCATGCAAAAACTTTTCAATTAATGATCTTAATGCATCAATGACAACCTTGTCCTTGTGTGGGAATCTACTCGAAAATGACCAAAGAGAAATAGTGTTTGGATCCTCACATTTTTCTCACCTTTGTATGTCTCTTTTTAATGTTGATCTACCTATCCTTAATGACTTACTTGTTTTGCTTACTATATGAGATTTTTTCATTTCCTTTCCCATTATAGTTGATGTGAGGACATGTCGAGTAACACTAGCATCTTTACTGTGTGATTTTGAACCAATGGATTGGTATGCATTGAATAGATTCCTCACAATGGTTCTCTCAGTACTATTTTCAGATGTTCTCAACCCCAAAATTGTCATTGTCTCTCTAAATTTCAGATTCTTAATCACTTCAAAACCTACTTGACATCTTCCACTTTGATTTAATTTTTCAAAATATTTATTCCAAATCCTTTTAACAATTCTTCTATAATTTATTTCCAATATTTTATCATGCATTGGCCTCAAAATATTTTCATCAATGTCAATTAGAAACTTTGGTTTTCTACGAATTATTCTAGGAGGTGTTAACACAGATGCATGCTCTATATTTTCATTAGATGAATAAGGTACATCTATCCCCATCAATTCAATCGGTGTATGTTGATGATTTTGAATTTCATTATGTGCATTTTGTTCATTAATGACATCGAATTGAAATGGTGCATTTGTCACATTAACATTAACATCAACTTTTTCATCACTTACGTTGCTTGCATTTGGTGTTGTACCTTGTCGTATTCTCCTCATGCGCTCCCTTTGTCTTTCCTTTTCTATCTCTCGTTGTTCAATTGTTCCTCTTTTGTTCTTTCCCATTGTTCATATTTAATAGACCCTACAAATAATATCATGAACATAGAATAACAAAAAATAAGAATAAATTAACCATTTTCTTGAAATGAGAACTTACAATCATAAAATAACATTAAAAAAATTAAAAAAATATATAATTTTCGATCATTGGAATGAAAAATATGCAAAAAAAGTGCAAACATGTCTGTTCCTGGCATAAAATAACATAAAAATAGTTGTGGGACCTCTAAAGAACTTGCAATGACTGTTTTAAGGTCGTTGATCCAAATAAAGCTCCTAATTCAACAGAACCTGATCGGGTTTAGAACTCAATCTGGTTATGAGAACATAACAGTTTTGTGTTCCTAATTACTCAGAACCTGATCAGCTTCTAAGAAGATAATGAATCCATGTTCCTATTTATTCAAAACCTAATCAAGTTTTGAAAAACTAAGAACAAAGGAGTATTGTGAGAGAGAAAGAAAGTAGGTGGGAGGGAGGGAGGGATTGAGAGAGAGAGAGAGATGTATCTCTCTCTCTCTCTCAATCCCCTCTCTCTCTACACCATCCCTACCCTCTCTCTCCTACTCTCCCCCTCTCTCTCTCTCTAGTCATGGAGAATAAAATTAATAGTTTTTACTTCTTCAAAACCCAATCGGGTTTTGAAGAAGTTTTTTTCTTTTCAGAACCCGAACAGGTTTTAAAGTACTTTTTTCTTTATAGAACTTGATCGGGTTTGTAAGTACTTTTTTATTTTCATAAGCCAATTAGGTTACCTAAAATTAAGAAACTCGATCAAGTTATGGCTTGGGAAGAGCCTTGAAAAATGACCCAAAGGCTTGGAGGCTCATTTTCCCTCCATTTTTGTTCTTTTAGATGTTTTTTTATCTTGTAAGATGATTTCTCAACTTTATCTTCATCAGGTTTACAATTTGTCAACTGGGTAGTTTTATAATTTTCACCATAATCTCATATGTCTTCTTAGATTTCTAACCATATAAATTTTTCTTTTTTTGGACAACATTGGCATAGTAAACTTTAATTTTCTTTACCAGTGTCTTGATTGTACTCACAGACATGTCTACCATTTTTTTCATAAATTTTGAAATACTTAATCAAATTACAAATAAATTACATATTACTTTTCTACACTTGATTCTATATACTTTTTAAAAAAAAGTTTTCATTTTTTATTATTTTGATGCAAGTTATGCCTAGTGCACGAACAGGTACCAAATTTTCACAATGTGGCCACTTCAAAAAATGAAAAAAAAAAATACTCATCAAAAAATTACAAAAAAAAACACAACTTCTAGATCTCACTCTTACCTATCATCCTACCAAAAGGGATTTAAAAAATACTGAATATAACTATATCTTTTGTACCGCGCATGGAAATAGCTATGTTATGTTTTTCCATAAAAATTAGGAACATGTTTTTGTATGCACAAGGTTTGACTCTCTTAATCATATCAAGTTTTTAAATAAATTAGTGTTCTAGAAACTATATTTAGAGTACTATAATTTTTATTTTTTACACATCTTCTTATTTGGAGTGCATGATCCTCAAACTCCTGTTCCAAGTTCAGGTTTACCCGATTTAAGAAAAAAATGTGTCCACTTATACCCCCCTTTTTTGGTTCACAACTTGGTGCACACACCCGCCTAGTTCTATTGTCAGAGGTAATCATTATCAGGGAAATCAAAATTCTAGAGGTCCTTCTACCATTCCAAATGGTAATCAATTTCAGCAGGAAGGAGGAAACAATCCTTCTTCTTTTAGTGGTCCTCAGATTAGGAATTTTTGTGATTTTTAGCGCAACAAGCACAGACAGACAGCTCAACATAGTGGATCTACTCCTGGTTACAAGGGTAATCAACCATAGGGATCTAGGAACTTTTGGAACCCTCCTATAGTGTTGAAGGGTAACTAGAACCCACAGGGGAAGATATTTCTTCATGATACTAGTGGTGGTTCCCAGTCAAGTAACTATCACAACTGATTGCACAGTATGCACAATAGGACTGATCAGTCAGTTCAGAGAGTGCATCAGGATGTCTTTAGGGGTTTTTTTCAATAGTGTAGTGCACCTTTAGTTAGATAAAGTGGTAGTGGGAGAGCTTTTTTTACTTGTGGATGGTTTGACCATATTGCGGTTAATTGTCCTCAGCGTGCAGTGTCGTTCTCAGAGCAGAGGCTAGTGGCTTTTGATCCTACACTTGGGGGTGTTTGTAGACCTCACAAAGTGTATGTAGCCATGGATCACCTTCTATTGGTCTATCATTCTTCTTTGAGTGGGGTTGCAAATGATGGACCAGTAGCCAATATTCAGATTCTAGCAGTAGCTGATGATCCCTCGTGTTCGAATCAAAGTCCTGAGAAGGATTCTAAGGAATCCACACTTTGACTCTTTCAGGGCTTGGATTAGATGTTCTATGACGAGACATTGATTTTTCTATCTTTGTTTTAGGCTTCCAGGAGTAAGCCTAGTTATAGGGGAGGGGGATGTAATACCCACCTCTTAGTTTGCTTTTCAATTTTGGATGCTGAACTCTTTTAGGCATTTTGATGTATGTGTGGTTATTTCAGTTGATCTTGAGGATGTTTATGTATTACATTTTAGTATGTTATTGATCAATTATTATCATGTTGTATCTTCTGAGCGTATGTGATTTAAGGTTATTTAATGATGCTTATGTATATATTAGGATTTCATTTCGATTATGGTTTTCTGACAATACTAACCTTAGCTTTATATGCACATGGATCATTTTATATTTGCGTTACAGTTTGATGTGCTTGGTATGGCATGGGACAAATTCATAGTTACTTTCTTTGCTGAGATCCACACGATAACCTAGTCTAAACCATTGTTTTCCATATGATATATGCATGTATTCAAGTACCAGGCTATGTCTTTCCTGAATTGGCAGGAGTGAGCGTACCCTATCACAATAATCTCAATGGTAAGAGAGGGGAGATAGTTTTCAGGTCCAAATCCTATCCTAAACCTAATTGTCCTAGTTAGTGGACAAGTATCTATTTGGCTACCTTACCGAATTCATGTAGTTGACAGGAATTCATGTATCCCTTAACTTGAGCATATTTGATTTTGCTTCTATTCAATTTCAAGTGCTTGATTTGATTATGTCTGTGTTATATCATGTTATTTATTTAATTGAATGTTATTGCAATTAATTATTAAATATAGGGTATTTAATTAATTAAAAATTAAATTAAATACCTATGTTTAATTGAAGGGTTAATTAAAATGCAATTATTGAATATTAGTATTTAATTGAATATTAGAGTAAATATGCTTTTATATACTTTATTAAATAATTAAATATTAAGTTGCATGGATTATTGTGATTTAAATATATAATTTATTCAATTTAATATTTTATTAATTTCATTTTCAAGTTCATTAGTGAATTTAGAGTATGAATTCAAAATGCAACTTGGGTTACTAAGTCAAAGTTGAGTTGTGCAAGTAATTAGATATTTTAATTATTAATAAAAGAATTACTTTTAATGTTGGAAATGAGTTATTTTGGGAGTTATCTAGTGTGTTGTCATTAGGGTTTTCATAATTAGGGGAAGTTGATCCTCTTTAGGGGGATTCTTCTCTCATTTGAAGATAACAGGTTTTTGGGAGCATTTTGGAGAAGCTTTGTGTGTTCTTGGTTTTGGAAGATTTGTGGATTCTTGTGGATGCATGTTGGAAAATGTTTGTGTGGAATTCGTGAGTGTGTGTGTGTGTGTGCTTGGAAGATCCAAAGTTTAATCTTCTTCAAGGGCCTAATTTCTTTCCATTCTTGCGTTGGATCTAAGGTAGGGTTTGATCCTTCTCGTGATTCAATCCTTGCTTAAATTGTGTCTTCTTTGTTCTTAATTTGATTAAATTTCCTTAATTAGGAGTTGTTGAGATTCTTGTTTTAAAGAGTGTTCTCAAAATCCTAGTTTGCTTATTATTTTAGGAAATTGTTATTTAGCATAGTAATGTTATGCTAGCCAATTTTCGTAGGAAATTCCCCATGGATCTCCTAGAAAATGAAAAAAATTAACTACTCTATAGTTAGAACTATAGTAGAGGAAAAATAAATATTCCCCTTGCAAATGCTCTCTTGAAAAATCAATTTGAAAAAAATAATTAGCTCTTTGTAAAAAAAAATAATACAGAATTAAATTATTCACCAGTCTAAAAAGAAAAAAAAAGAATAAGACAAAAAAAAAAGTACATCTCCTATGTATTTCTATTTTCGGAAATAATAATAAAAATTTAAAAAACTGGGCTTTATTAAATGATGCATGTTGTATTCTTTTTATTAAAAAAAATTTAAATGAAAAAAATTTCATTTTGTTTAGGGGAGTGGGTGGCGGGGGCCACCGCATCCCCTGCGCTGGTAGGCAGCTCGGCGCGGCAGTCGAGACTGCCGTCATGGCAGCCAAAGCTGTCGGCATGGTAACCGGCGCCAGACGTACAATGGTCGTGCCCTCCCTTATAAAGGGTTTGACGGATGGGACAGCCAGGGTGGGGGCCACAGGGACCCCCACCCC
>MU226278.1:1380875-1399791 GCA_018584345.1 Thuja plicata | reverse complement strand
CCCCCCCCCCCCCGCATTAATACTTTTTTTTTTTAAAAAAAAGATTTCAATTTTGTTTTATATATATTATTTTTTATTAAAATTAAAGTTTTTTTAAAAAAGAATTTTATTTAGTTCATATAGTTTTAATATATGTTTAATTTATTTAGATTAAAATATGTTTTAATTCATTTAGTTTTAAAATATGATTTAATTTATTTAAACTATATAGATGTATATATTTTAATTATTTAAATGTTATTTTTAAATATGTGGTTATTTTAATAGTTAGTTTAATTATATATGTATTATTATATTTTATTAAATATAATTGCATATGCATAATTATGTTAATTGATTAAATATAACTGTATTTTTGTAAATACATATTGTATGTGATTAATTTTCTTAAAGTTATAGTACCTAATTAAATGTAGATTTTTAATTGGTAGTTATATACTTTATTTGCGCAATTAATATCCTAAAATTAGGATTATTTTCTACATGGTTATTGTTTGGGTAACATTTATGGAAATTTTGTGAATGGAGTAATCTAATTTGCTTAGGTCTTTTTGACTGTGGATTTTGACTTGGATACTACTAGGATTGAGAATCTGATAGGAAAAAGGACCTTAATATTGGAAATTTCTTATAGTAGATCATATTTGTCTATTCGAAGATGTTATATGCGTATAGGTTCATTTTCATTTCCTTAGGATGTAAATGGTGTCATTCATTCCTACGTTAACATTATGTTTAATTTAATGCATTCTGAGTATGAGTATTGTACTATGATGTGTCTTGGGTGTGTGTTTAAATTAATTGTATGTTCTTTTATGTTTTCATGTTTTTGGGTGTTTGTTGGGCTAGATTTCCCTTAGGACATAATTCCAGAGTTTTTAGATTTGTACTTTCTGTATGGTGCTTTATGCAATGTCAGTTTGTGTTTTATGATAATGTCAAAGTCCTTATTTCCTAGACACAACCTGATTTAGCTATGATGTGTTGTTTGGTCTTGTAAGGACACTGTGGATATTTTAGGGTTATTGAGAACCTATGTACACCTGAATGGGAAAGATGTGATTTGATTTATCATTTACCTTTATTATTCTCTTTTGTGAACCTAGGGTAGGTTACCTAGTTGTATAGTAGGAGGTGTCTTGCAATAAGTGTCAGAGCCCACAAGTGGCTGCTAGGACCGCTTATTGTAAGTAGTGGTAACAAGTGATAACATAATAATTTATTAGGATTAGGATAGTATATTCTAATAAGATATTAATTTGGTTAATGACCTTGTCAGTTTGGAGAGGTCATTGGCGCCGTGTATAGTCACTTGAGTATAGGAATTCTTTAAGGGATTGCTATTACAAAAATCAAGGATGTGACATACATGATGACACCTTCCTATATATTTCTTAGGTTATCCTATGTGTTTTAGTACCTCTGGTTTTTTTTAGTGTTCCTTGTTATGGTTTACAGTTCTTCTAGGAGCTTCCTTTGCATTTGAGTGTGAGGTCATGTATACCTTGTTTGCATTCTTGTTGTATACCCCATGTGATGGGCCTGTTATTATCTCCTCAGCATGGTGGGAGTGTACCTTTTGTTCCACGTGGTTCGGTGGTAGTGATTATTAATACCATTGAGATTCTAACGGGTTCTTCTTCATGCTTGGATGTTCCTTGTTGCATTTTCATCTTCCTAGTCTTTCAGAGACTTGATCAATTACTGGAGTTGTGTATTGTACCATATGTGGATATTGGTTATCATCCTTTAGAGGATGCATTATATTGTTTATTATGTATAATTACATACCCTGTGACTTGTGCAGTGGATGTTGATTAGGTAGTATACCTTATGGTATCAGATGTATATGTAATCTTTTATTATGAGATGTATGTTGATTGGATTCAAATTATGTAACCTTTATGTTAGTTCTTTATTATTGTTAATATTAGATTAGTTTTTTTAAGTAGTTCTACGTCAAGGAACCCCCGAGAAATGCTATTTATGTATGAGTTGCATTTCATGTATGTAATGTACTTCATTGTATTGCTTTCACATTGTTATCATTATTGTTTGTAAACATTTTTAAAAAAATTCCATCAACTTAGTGTCTTGTTTAGGTTAAGTTCTCTTGGGTTCCCTGGCGGGGCATTACACAAAGCATGTTGAACTCTCTGAACAATCTAAACCAAGTGCATTGAACTATAATCTAAATAAGATATGCTAAACTTTTTGAACAATGTAAAGAAAAAATGTTGAACTTCTTTTAATAGAAATACAAGGAACATTTAATTATTTAATAGAATGATGTAAAGAGATTTCATTACATTAACTGCAATGATTATAAACAAATCATGTAAAGTACATTTATTTTTATTCACACATGGTGTAACACCAAAATAATAACATTAATCAAATGACAACCAAATATATAAAGGATCAAAGGAATTCTCAGTAGGCATGCCACATGTATGAATGAAGAAAATTGAAAACCAAATCAGAGGTTTAGTTATTCCGACATCACAACAATGGAGTCTTTCAAGTAACACATGTAAAATAAATGTTAAATCACATAATGCATTTGACAAAACATTAATCAATTGCACTCTTATCTACCATGAATCTTGCAATCAATATTTTGGTGCTCTCAAAAGTATAGTGCACTAGATGGCTAATGGAGAATGAAGAAGTAGTATGAAAATAATACATACATACATACAAAGCATGAAAAAGATATAATATGAAAATGAACATACATACATTAATACAATGCATGACAAAGATATAATATGGAAATAATACATACATACAACACATGTCAAATATATAATATGGAAATGATACATACATAGGACACATGACAAAGATTAAATAATCAGAAATGAACATGTAGATATGTATATATGAAATAGTTTTGTACAAAATGTGGCACATGCCATTTCAAAAAATTTACAAAATCAACATATCTAGATACAATATGGAATACACCATCTCAAAATGTGTCATATGGCATCTCAAAATAAGATGTTCAACTACAAATATTTCTAGGACATCCTATTCTACTGATGGATGATCAAAGTGAAGTCTCTTCGAACTAGTCTTTGGCTCTTATGGATCCTACATTCAAACAAAAAAGTGAAACCCCAAGTTAGATTACTTAATTTATATGGTTTCTACAACTAAAAAATAAAAATTTAAAATCATATTCAACAATAATAAATAACTTTTAAAAAAAAATTGAACTGTCATGTACCTCACCTCTCTGTCTCCTCATGCAGTTAGGAGATCTAATATTTGTCCTTGGTAGTAAAGGGACAGTGCCACCAATGTTGACTCCGACCTATATATATGTTTGCAAACATGAGATTGATCTATGACTTATACTATTTAATGTTAAATCCTTGGTAGCAAATACATGTTTCAAAAATAAATTAATTAACATTAAAACTTACCTATGTTGAACTTTCTTCAAGAAATATCGGCTGGGTCATCAACAATACAAACCCTTGGTGTGGTACCTCCCTCAAACTATGGGTGACCTACAAAAGTCAAACAGATACTTCATATAATCATGAATTGATCATATTAAATATATACTTGATAGTAAAATACACATAAATAAATTTAGAAATATACATACTATGGGGCTATAACTGTGAATTGAGATGCATGTGACTATCATGGAAAACCGGTCTCATGATATCATCAGACACTACTCTCTGTCAAATAAAATATGTAATTAAAAATGAGTACGCACAAGTGAGAAGTATACATGTATGCATAAACAATCTAAAATACTTAATTACCTTCCCCTTGTCAACACCAAATTCATGATCCCCCTCACATTGCCCCCCAGTGGAAACTAGTGAAACCTTTATTAGTATGTAATAAGATGATCATAAAAATTAGAAAACACATGTATATACTATTATAATAAAAGGAAACTAATGAGTACATTAAAACGTATGTACCGTGGAAGTGCAAGGCCAAATGAAATGGACAAAAGAATGGACCCCTCCACTTGTGCCATCTCTTTCTCTGTCATCAACTAGACATAAATGAAATACATAAAAAAACATAAGTGGCAATCATTATAAAAAAAAATCTATTAAAAATATGAATTTTTATGTAAAGATAAAAAATAGAAGAAGAAGGTAAACAAACAAGTAGGTAAGTAAGTAAGTAAGTCCTCTCTTTAATATCTTACCAAAATGTAAGATATAAAACTGTAAAGGGTGGTGTAATGTAATTGGATAGATGGGGAAGGTAAGATTCTTCTTTTAGCCCCAAATTTATAAAGAAAAGATCCAAACTGATTAACCACAAGAAATGATCAATGCACAAATAAATCAATCAATTGGAAATAAGAGGAAAGAGGAAAACCTTACATTCCCATTTTGAGATGAAGAGTGTGTAATAGATTTGGATTTATTAAAACCTTAATTTAAATGAGTTGAAGACAAGTACTAACCTCAAAATATAGTAGATCAAGAAATTGTTGTTTTTTGGTGTCTGTACTGAGTTTCGGGAAATTCTGCAACCGGATCTAGAATAGAAACACAGAGACATAGAAAAAATAGAAATATTTTCCTTTTATGAGAAAGTTCAACCTTGACCCAAATGTGGGGCTACAATTGTACCCCAAAATGTCAAACTTGACTTGCACTACTCTGACAGAAATTATGTTTATGGATCCCAAAAGTTGGTCGAAACGGGTATATGAATCTGCTTTGTAATTCACTATCCCATACCTATACCTACAAGAAAATTGTTTTTTTTTCATTGTGGGGAGGGGTTTCCCTTGGTCAAACCCTAGTTTTGGAATTAACCTTAAAATATAATTGAAATTGCAAAGATAAACAAAGTAAATGAACAAATTCAACTTGCTTGTATGGAAACCCTTATGGAGGATTCGAATCCTTGGATCCACAAGTATGGATGCTCCAAATGGATGTAGAATAAAGGATGTTGAATTTAGGATTTCTCAAATCAATTTTATTTAGATTTCAACACCAATCTTAAATGGATCTTGGAATAGGAAGAGGCTTGCATGGATGTGGATGGAGAAATCTTCAACAAGAGGGCTCCATAAAGCTTTGAATCCTTCAATGGCTACCAATGGATCTCCTTAATGAATTGAATGTTTGAATGTGCTTGAATGATTCAAAATGTTTGAATGCTTCAATCCTTCAATAGATTTATTACATAGATTTCTTTATTCTTCGTGATTAGTCCTTAGTGCTTGTCATCCGTACTTACTTACTTAGAGAAAACGAGAGGAGAAAAGGATTTCTTATATACAAGTCTAGGGAACAATCTTCTAGAGAGTCTAACATAGGAGAATTAAATTCCAATTAGTCTCATACCTATAGAAGTGGACCTATATAAAATATAATTTTAAGATTCATTACTTCAAAGACTGAAACCACCAACCCGAAAGCGGGAATTAAATCTCTCCAAACCCCAACTTCTGGAAACTTTGGAAACTTGAATTTTGGACCCTGGCTCAGGGTCAAGGTCAACTCTGACCTATTTTAGGGTCAATTTTGACCTTGGCCTAGGTCAGGGTCAAGGTTGACCTTGACTCTAAGGTCAGGAACCTCAAATTTACAGAGCAAATGCCAGAAACAAGCTAGAGAGAAGTGGAAACTAGGACAGAATGGGGGAAAAGTCAGATCCAAGTCAAAGACCCATTCAAGGAATTTGACATGACTCCAAATCACTTACTCAAAGGGATAAACCAGTCCAAAATGGAAGTGCTTCCATTTTCTGATGATGTAGTTTAAAATTAAATACAATGTAACAAGTTAACTATTTACTCTTACTGTAATAGGATTCCATGGCTCTGTATGCTCCTGATGCTCATCTCCATGGGGTGCTTCAGTGTAGTGTAGGAGAACTTATGAAAACTCTCCATTTCTAGTTAATTTTTGGCTTGTAACTGAATCTATCCAGGTCAATTATATACTTTTGACCTTAGAAGGTCTTGCAAGGTCTCTGACTAATTGGTCTGGTAGTTAGTACTAAATCCAACCTAGTTTAGTTAGTTTTGTTTTTAATACTTGTTTTGGCTTAGAATTGGGAAAATTAGTCTAAATGTATCCTAGACTTAGAAGGGAAGTGGAAAGTTCCTAAAAATTCTTTAATGATGTGTATTCATAGAATGAAGAAGGATTGAGGTCCTAAAAGTTAGTTATGAGCATTTATGCAAAAGATTCTAAATGTTGTCATGACAACATGTTGCAAGATTGCAAATGTTACATGCAACATAGACAACTTTTTTATATCTTTCAAAATGGAGAAACTAAACCAAAGCTAGTGGCCTAAAATGGTGGAGGAATCATCTTAAGATACTCTAGGGCTCATTTCCTGAGAGAGGTTGAATGTAATCAAGTTTTTAAATAGCAATAGAGCTCTGCAATTTTGTTTTCTGCAATAGTTGAAGTTTTTTGAGTTAATGGGTGTTCTGATGGATGGAAGTGAAAAATATAATGTTAGATCTATGTTGAGTAGGAATTTTTAATTTTTTTAATTCATTTATCAGGTTTCTTAGAGTAGATTAGATTGAATTGTAAATTGTTTAGGAACTAGCACATTTGTTGGGGTAGACAGAGTAGTTTTCAATTTCATGGCTTTCCCATAGAATCCAGCAGTGGGAAACTTCTAGTTGTGGATGAATATGTAAGGGGAGCCTATGTACAGTGTAAATATGTTAGGAGAAGTCATGAGGAGTCAAATAGTTATTTTAAAAGTTATGCCCTATCTATCCGGCTAGGTGTGTAACAGGGAAAGATCTAGGTGTCATTGCAAGGGTATGTTTGGGATAAGAAAACCAAGTCTAGGTTTGGAAGAATTAGGGTCTAATAGAACCCTATCTACAAGCTGAGGTCCTTACCAGTCCTTCTAGATATATTTCTAGATAGAAATCAAATGATTGTGACCAACGCACTACAATATCCCTATTTGACCTATATTTTAGGACAATAGTGTACGAATGACTTGTGGATCTAAAACCTTGACAATCTCTAAGGTATTGGAAAAGGGTGTCTAAATACTAATTTTTTTTAGGTTTATTTGGAATTTTTAGGAAATATTCAAGAAAAACCCTCTGATTAGGGCTACTTGGGCTACTAGGCCTAATAGGACCAAAGTAGTGTGAACTTGGAACGTGATTTTTTTGAGTTTGAAGACCCATTAAAATGGGATGGATAGGATGTCAAAAGGATGTCATAGTGATGAACATATCCCTTATAGCACTGGTGAACAAGTTGTGAGTAGTTTGAGCTTGGAATCTTCCAAGATATTGTAGTGACAAGAAGTAATTTCAATGTTGGAAATCCTTCAAGGTTAAGCACAAGGGAAATAACTCATAGAATGGAGTTAGAACAATCTTAGGCTTGGAGACTTGAGACTATTAGGGTTCTAGAAGATAAATATGAATCCTAATTAGACTAGGACAAGTAGATTCCTAAGTTGAGCAAGTGCAAACCAAACCTTGTAGCACTTCCATCATATTGGTATCAGAGCATAGTTGATTTGGCTTGTGGTTAATGTTCCAACTAGTAGAATCAGTAGGAGAGTCTACAATGGTGACCAATGCAAAATTGGCTAAGAAGTTAGGTTATCAAGAAGAGGATAATAGAATGCTTCGAGATAGATTGGCTCAATTAGAGAAAAAGGTAGATGAATTTGATGAGAAAGTAGAAGAACTGAAGGATAAGGTTGAAGGGAAAGGCAAAGAGAATTTCATAAAAGATGAAGTCCCTAAAGCTGACCCTATCCTTGATCAAGAACCATTCTTGAAGGAATTAAAGGCTTTGAGTGGTAAAGCACTAGAAGGAGTTTGTATCTTTAGTGGAAAGATGGAACCAAAGGAAGTCCTTGATTGGATAGAAGGACTATAAAACCATTTTGAGTGTGATAGAATTACTAAGGCTCAAAAGGTGAAGGTTGTTAAGGCTATACTAAGAGGGTCTGCACTCACTTGGTGGAAATTCATCCAAGATGAGAGAGAGAGAGAGAGAGAGAGAGAGAGAGAGAGAGAGAGAGAGAGAGATTCATGGAAGGCTATGGTTGTAAAAATTAGAGATTCTTATATCCTTGAGGATTATGAAATCCAATTTAATAAGATAAGATAAGGTTTGAGATAGAAGGACCTAGATGTAAACTCCTATACTAAAGAGTTTAAGAGACTTTGCTTGAGAACTAGATTTGTAGAGGAAGAGAAGGTTAGGGTAGCTAAATACCTTAATTGTCTTAATTAGACCATACAAGATGAAATGAGTCTCTTGAATCCAGACACCATTCAGGAGTCCCACCAAATTTCTATCAAGTTGAAGAGAAGATGAGAAAGAAACAAGACTCTAGTACTACCAAAGGAAGAGGTAGAGGAAGAGACATTAGAGGGCAGAAAGGTGGATATGGTTGAAGGAGGTATGAACCAAAGAATCAAGGGGAGACTAAATTTATTGAACAACAAGAAGGAAAATCCAATAGATGGAGTTAAAATAGAGGAAGGAACTCTAGTAGCAAAGGAAGAAAAAACAACCAAGGTAGCGGTAACTACTTTGCTAACATGAAGTGTTACCACTGCAATCAAATGGGACATCCTACATATAGGTGTCCAGAGAAGGGTACTACTTCTCAAGGAAGTGAAAAAAGGGTGAATTATGTCCAAGAAGAGACTAGTAGTGTAAACAAACACCATAAGGCTCCCTTAGAATTAGAAGAAGGTCAGAATCTTATGATGAGAAGAACTTTGATCAAAGAGCCAATAAAAGAAGAGCCTAGTCAAAGGAGGTTTCTGTTTAGAGTGAAGTGTAAAATGATGGGAAAGGTGTGTAGAGTCATCATAGACTTAGGGTATACTGACAATATAGTGTTAGAGGAAGAATTTAGAAATTTGAAGATGACACAAATACCTCACACCAATCATTACAAAGTCACCTGGCTAAACAAAGGGCAACATGTCCTTGTCAATGAGAAATCTTGGGTAGAATTCTCAATTGGGAGGTATAAGGAAAAATTACTATGTTATGTCTTACCTATGGATGCATGTCACCTACTCCTAGGTATACCATGGAAATTTGATATTAATTCCATGCATAATGGAGTAAATAATTCACACTCTTTCAAGAAGGACAATGTAAGATTTAAAATATAGTATCTGATAGAAGATGCAACTCGATGAAGCCATCTGGCCCTATTTTTCTCATGGTGAGTGAGAAGGAGTTCTTAGAAGGAATAAAAGAAGGAGAAGGAGTTGGATTTGAATTGGTTTTGAAGCCAAAAGAAGAGACTAGAGACAAGATAGTCAAGAGGACAAACTTACTAATACAAGTGCAAGAGATATTGCAGAAGTATGAGGGTATTTTTAGTGATGTACAACCATCATCCCTACCACCTATGATGTTTGTAAGCCACAAAATAGACCTTATCCCTAGAGATAAACTTCCCAATAAGGCTTCATATAAGATGAGTCCTCAACAAAATGAGGAAATAGCTAGATAGATTCAAGAACTCCTAAGCCAAGGTCTGATTAGGAAAAGTATTATCCCTTGTGTCATACCCACTATCCTAGCACCTAAAAAGGGAGGAAATTGGACGCTTTGTACTAATTCTAGAGCCATTAATAGGATTACCATTAGGTATAGGTTCCCTATCCCTAGGATAGAAGACCTAATGGACTGTCTAGGAGGAGCAAGGTATTTTACCAAGATAGACCTAAAGAGTGGCTATCATCAAATCAAGGTAAATGAGGGGGATGAATAGAGAATAGACTTCAAAACCACAGAAGGAATATATGAGTGGCTAGTAATGTCATTTGGGCTATCCAATGCCCCATAAAAATTCATGAGATTGATGAATGAATTCCTTAAAGACTACAATGGAAAATTTGTGGTAGTCTACTTGGACGATATACTCATCTACAATAAGACAAGAGAAGAACATCTCTGATATCCAGAAATGGTTTTCAAGAAGCTACAAGAGGATAAGTTGATGATAAGCTTTGAGAAGTGTGAATTCATCAAGAAATAATTAGTGTATCTTGGGTTTGTGTTATCCCAAGGCAACCTAAAGATGAATCCAAGAAAATTGGAAGTCATATTCAATTGGCCTACTCCAAGGACAGCTACTAAGGTAAGAATTTTTCATGGCTTAGCACAGTACTATAGAAAGTTTATGAAACAATTTAGTGTAATTTGTGCTCCGATGCTTAATAATATCAAGGGTGGGATGAAGACTAAATTTATGTGGAATGGACAAGATAACCATGGGTTTGAGCTGTTGAAAATGAATATTTCTACCCAACCAATTTTTGTTTTTCCAAGCTTTGAGAATCTATTTACAGTGGAATGTGATTCCAACAATGTAGCCATTGGTGCAATCTTGAGTCAAGAGGGAAGACCGATGGCCTTTCACTCTGAGAAACTAAGTGATGCCAAGAAGAAATACTCTTCTTATGACCTAGATATGTATACTTTGGTCCAAGCACTAAGAAAGTGGAGGCACTATCTACTTCCAAATGAGTTCATAGTCTATTTAGACAATCAAGCATTAAGTTTCTTGAACTCACAGGACAAACTCAAACACAAACACATGAAGTGAGTAGAGTACCTGCAAGCATATACCTTCAACATCAAACACAACAAGGGATTGCAGAATAATGTAGCAGATGCCTTAATTCGAATATCCCTAACCATTCATGAGATACAACTATAGAGCATGGGGTTAGACAACTTCAAAGACCTATGTGGGTAAGATGAAGACTTTGCAGACATTTACAAGGCATGCCAAAAATATAAGAATCACTTTTATAGTCAATTCCCTGAATATACCTTATAGAGAGGTCTTTTGTTTAAGGGTGGTAAATTATGTGTCCCTAGGGGGTCTATCAAGGAGAATCTAATCTAGGAGGAACACAATGGTGCACTTAGTGGCCATTTTGGTGTCAATAAGACACAAGAATTAGTTTAAAGATTTTACTTTTGGCCCAAGATGAATTTGGATTTTAAGATGTAGAAAGTTGTGTTATCTATCAAAAGGCAAAGGGTACATCTACTAATATAGGCCTATACCAACCTCTACCCATTCCAACCAAACCATGGGAATGTATGAGCAGGGATTTTGTAGTTGGTTTACCCAAGACAAAGCATGGAATGGATAACATTTATGTTATTGTAGACAAATTTAGTAAGATGGAACAATTTGTACCCTACAAGAAAACACATGATGCAAGTCAGATAGCTTCCCTATTCTTCAAGGAGGTAGTCAGAATACATGGTTTTCCATTGAGTATAGTGTCAGACAAAGACACAAAGTTTATGAGTCATTTTTTAAAGACTCTCTGGCAGAAGATAGGAACCAGTTTGTCTTTTGGATCTGCATACCATCCTCGGTCTGATGGCCAAACAGAGGTAGTCAATAGGAGTCTTGGAAATATCCTAAGGTGTTTAACTAAGGAGTATGGTCCAACATGGGACCAACTCATTGGGCAAGCAGAATATGCCTACAATGACACAGTGAATAGGACTACTGGTAAGAGTCCTTTTGAAATAGTTTATGGCCTTCATCCAAGAGGCATATATGAGCTCAAAGATCTAAAGGATGAAACCAAGAAAAGTGGCTATGTAGATGACTTTGCAAATTCTATGCAAGAAGTCCATGAGACAGTGAGGAAAACACTCACTGAAAATACAAAGAAGCTTAAGAATAAAGTGGATGAGAGGAAAAGAGATGTCCAATTCAAATTTAGGGATCTAGTGATGGTTGACCTCGATAAAGCCAGATTACAAAAAGGAACACCACATAATCTTTAGATGAGAAGAATTGGCCCATGTATCATACTAGCCAAATATAGAGAAAATGCCTACAATGTGGAAATTCCAGAGGATATGGGTCTATCTCTAGTGTTTAATGTTGCAGACTTAGTTTTATACAAAGGCCCAATCACAAATGTAGATCAAAGTTTAATTGAAGTTATACAGGAGGTGGAGGAAGTCAACTTACCATCTGCACCAATCAAGAAAGCAGAACATATACTAGACTCCAAAGTCTACAAAAAGACCAAAAAGAAGGAATACCAAGAACACATAGTGAATTCACAGGGACAAACTTATGTAGATGTGGTTTGGATAAAGGAAACATAGTTCAAAAATTTGGGCATTGATCTCAACTTACTCAATCCAAGGGTGGATTGAATATTTTTCATTTGGGGAAGATGGTGCAGGAGCACCTAGGCAAAATCTTCATTTATAGCTAAATTTGTGGCTTGTAACTAACTCTAGCCAATTTAGTCATTTACTTTTGACCTTAGAAGGTCTTGCAAGGTGTGTGACTAGGTGGACTAGTCATTAGTACTAAATCCAACCTAGTTTAGTTAGTTTTGTTTTTAATGCTTATTTTGGCTTAGAATTGGGAAAATGAGTCTAAATGTACCCTAGACTTAGATGAGAAGTGGAAAGTGCCTAAAAATGATTTAATGATGTGTATTCATTGAATGAAGATGGAATGAGATCCTAAAAGTTATTTATGAGCATTTATGTAAAAGATGCTAAATGTTGTCATGACAACATTTTGCAAGATTGCAAATGTTGCATGCAACATAGACAACTTGTTGTTTCCTTTTGAAATTGAGGAAGGAAATCAATGCTAGTGACCTAAAATGGTGGAGGAATCATCTTAAGATACTCCAAGGCTCATTTCCTAAGAGAGGTTGAATGTAATCAATTTTTTGAATAGCAATAGAGTTCTGCAATTTTGTTCTCTGCAATAGTTAAAGTGTTTTGAGTTACTAACTGTTCTGATGGATTGAAATAACAAATATAATGTTGTACTTTTTTTAGTAGGAATTTTTAAGATTTTTTTATTCATTAATTAATTTTCTTAGAGTAGATTATATTGCTTTTGTAAATTGTTTAGGACTAGTACAGTTGCTGGGGTAGAGAGAGTAGTTTTCAATTTCATGGCTCCCGCATAGAATCCAAATATGGGAAACTTCTGGTTGTGGATGAATATGTTAGGGTAGCCTATGTAAAATGTAAATATTTTAGGATAAGTCATGAGGAGTCGAGTAGCTATTTTAAAAGTTATTCCCTAGGTGAGCAATGCCTATCTAGCTAGGTGTGTAACAGGGAAAGATCTAGATGCCATTGCAAGGGTATGCATGGGAAAAGAAAACCAAGTGTAGGTTTGGAAGAATTAGTGTCTAATGGAAACCTTTTTATAAGACGAGCTCCTTACCAATCCGTCTGGATAGATTTCTAGATATAAATCAGATTATTGTAACCAATGCACTAAAATAGCCCTATTTGACATATATTTCAGGATAGTAGTGTATGGATGACTTACGAATATAAAACCTTGAAAATCTCTAAGGTCTTGGAAAAGTGTGTCTGAATCCTAAGTTTTTTTTAGGGTTGTTTGGAATTTTTAGTAAAGAATCAAGAAAAACCCTCTGATTAGGGTTAATTGGGCTACTAGACCTAATAGGACCAAAGCAATGTGAACTTGGAACTCAATTTTTTTGATTTTTAAAACCCATTAAAATGGGATGAATACAATGTCAAAAGGTGTATGAGTGATGAACATATCCCTTGTAGCATTGGTGAACAAGTTTTGAGCATTTTGAGCTTGGAATCTTCCAAGAGATTGTAGTGACAAGAAGTAATTTGAATGTGTGAAATCCTTCAAGGTTAAGCACAAGGGAACTAACTCATAGAATGGAGTTAGAATAGCCTTAGGCCTTGAGACTTGAGAATATTAGGGTTCTATAAGAGAAATAGGAATCCTAAGTAGACTAGGACAGGCAGAGTCCTAAGTTGAGCAAGTGATAAGAAAACCTTGGAGCACTTCCATCACAGTGCTTGTAGTGTTTTTTGTAGTATCGTCCACCTCAAAAATGTAGTTATATGCATCACTATCATTCAAGGGACCCAAGAACATATTCTTTCACATAACACAAGTATGGTGCACACAAATATGTGAGCTTGTGGAGGACATGGAAGGGCTAGAAGCATCATCATGAGGAGGCAACAATACCACACTCTATCTAACCAGTAGATCACTCAAGGTGTGAATAGCTTGAATAGTCTGTAAGTCAACCTCAGTAATAATATCAAGATTTTTCACTATAGGAGGTGGTGAAATCTTTGGAGGGGGGACATATGTGTTGTATTTCACTCGCTATGCCCCTGGCCTATCCTGAGGAGTGCCTAAGCCTACAAGTTGGTTCTGTCTCATGCTCCAATAGTTTACCTTACAACCAAGAACAAATTTAGCATACAATTTTCTTATGAAATAGAATGGGACATCCAAATTGTTGTGGGTTGGTCTATCAAAAACCATCCACCAGCGATCCCAAAAGTTGTCACGTATTGCATCATTTGTGCACCATTTAATTGACAACTTGTTTTTTTAGGGTCCACTTTTGAACTGGTTTTGGGATCAAAAAAATGTTACATATATCATGTATTGTTATATTTAGATCCATAACTTGATCATAGTAGATCCCATCATCAAACTGGGTATGCATAGATTTGTGCCAAAGAAGTGCAGCATTATGGTTCTCTGTGAGTTACTCCATGCTTTCAATAATGGATTATGTGGAAAACATGGGGCGCAATGTGGGGATATTCACATATGTGGTCTGATATCCTCTAAGCTGATTTAGATTGTCTCCTATGAGATCCTATAATGGTCAAGGGTTCAAGACTAGTTGGTCTTCTGAAGGCGGGGGATTTTTTTGAGGTAGTTTTGGATTGTTTGCGGACTCATTGGGAGGGTTTTCTAATTGGTTTGAATCCATGTCTAATTCAAAAATAATAAAGATTAAAGAATATAAATTTTAACCCTAGTTTTTATCATTTCAACCCTAGTTTATAATCAATTTTAAAAAATAATTTAAAATATCATTTCAACCCTAGTTTTTTTTAAATAAAACTACAATTTTAAATTCAAAAACCAAAAAAAACACTGAAACTTATAAATTTATTTTACCTCTTTACTATAGAAAATAGGATATATGATCTCTAATGGATGTACAATATACTTTCTTGTCTACTTCAATATTTTCACAATGAAAATGTTGAACACAACTGTGGGCAACAATATATTCTCACTGATAAATATCAGATATCCGATAATTCTTTAGCTTTGGATTTTGGCTTGGTTAGTTGTACTGACACCTAGGCCTACTAAAAAGTCAAAAAAAATTTGGGTGCACTTTTGGACGAATGAAAAGCTCATTTTTTCATATTGCCAATTTTTGGCATACCATGATCCTACACATACACTCAAATATCATTTATTGAGAAACAAGGTTAGTGAAAAGGAAGTCAAATTTGAGCATGTCTCTATTAAAGATAAAATTGTAGATATCTTAACAAATCCCTTTCCAAAGGATAATTTTGAGTATCTCTAAAGTAATCTTGGGGTGATAACCCCTCCTAATAAGAGCTAGAGATGCATTGATTTGCATCAATCTAGTATACTTATAGAGATCATCATTGTTTTGGATAGATGTTTTGGTGGCTATTATTGAGGGGGAGTAGTCAGCTTGATGAGTCAGTTGTTTAGATTTTTGGGAGAGATGTTTGTTCATATTTTTGGCTTCTATGACTTAGTACACATATGTGCCTTTGTCATTGATGTCAAAGGCTAAGAGATATTCATGTGAAAAACATGGTATATATATGGGGAGAGAATTCATGTATTGAGTATGAAACAAAGGAGGAGAGATTATTTTATGATTGAGACAATGTTAGAGAGACTTTGAAAGATATATTATGGATATTGTTGGTAGTATTTTTGTGCATTGATTTGGTTTTTCATATCATATGTTTCCATAAATGCCAAAGAGGGAGTTTTTTGGAGATTTCTTGGGTATCATACATATATGTACTGGCATTGATGTTATTTCATTGATGTAAACATATTCCTACTATTGGTGATAGTGTTTCATATATGTCTAGTGAGAATATTATTTTTGTACAGCTGTTGTATTGAATTTCAGATGTTGCGAAGGTATAGATAGTTTTAGGTATTTCTATAGTTTACCTATGTCAATTTACAAATGTTTTCATGTTGATTCAAGTGAGCTATGAATGATCTATTAGAGACTAATATTTTAGTTGTTTAGGCAGAGACAATGTTACAATTCTTGGATTAGTGTGATCAGTTATACAATATTGATCATTGTTATATCTTATTCAACATTCAATGGATCACATTGTATATTGAGTTGTAATGAATTAATATTTATCAATTAGGTCCTTGGATGACCTACTCAAAATAAGTTGATGTAATGTATTAAAGAATGTAATCATTTATAATTATGAAGAGAGTGTGCGATGAGTGGGATGATTGTGAGAGAGTGTGAAGAGGTATGATTGGAATCTACAATTGAGGTAGATATTTGATGTTCTTCATTAGAACTATATTTGCATGATAGATATTATATCACTCAGTTCATGAGTTATGGACTATTCTCCATGGTGAATTGTAATTAGAGATTGTTGTAGGGTATTGAGCCTTCTTTTTGGTTGAATCTTTCTTTTGGGTTGAAGCCCTTGTTGTATTTGAGTAGTAAGATCTAGGAAGTGTTACTGAATGCATGTGTATTCCCCTTGTAATACACCTAACAAGGTAAAGTGTTTTAACAAATTATATCATCTTGTGAGTTTTATCCTTGTCGTAGTTTTCCTATAACTAAAATATCAAAGTTGTGTGTTGAGTAATATGTTGTAATCTTGCATTAATATTAATTTTTAATATATGGGAATAAGATTAAATTTTGGGTAAAGATTTGATGTTTTGGGATATAACTAATTCACCCCTCTCCCCCCCCCCTTCTCAATTGTGTGCTTTCCCTTGACTCTAATAGAAAGTACACCAATGGTAGATGCTCGACGGTCAATGTAGAAACTGCTCCATGAAAATTGAACAATGTTCATCCCCTTAGGTAGTAACAAAACCAAAGGTGCATAATAGATGCCTTCCCAATCAATAGGAAGAAACCTAAAAACATATGGTGTCTCTGAAAACTGAATGGGAGTTTGCATCACATAAAAATTATCAACTTGAACCAAGCAATGTGATATACCAAGTGAAGGGAGAGACTCATTAATGTCAATCTCCAAAGACTCAAATGTCTTCTCTGAAGATAAAGAAACCTCATCCAACTGTTGTATCAAAGAATCCATAATCATGTCAAACCATGAAGGGTGATCAAGTGGAGAATGAAGAAAAGGGTTAGATTTTTCCCTCACAATAACTAAATAAGGTTCATCTTCATTAAAGATAAGATGAATTTCATCAATAGTTTCTCCCAAATCTTTAATTTAGGACTCCACAAACAAAGCTTCAATGTATGTCAAGAATTCATCCCATGGAACTATATTTCGAAGAAAATGAATGCCTTGGTGCACTAAGTAACAAGAATCCATGGCTATAGGTATACAAGCATCATCAAGAGAAAAAAAAGAAGTGATCTCAAGAGGAGTAGTAGGAGCTATAGGTTGAGCCAATAATTCATTATAGCTCTCAAGTTGTGCAAGATGTTCAATCTCCATAAGGTATGCTCATCATAGAGAATGTTATCTACATCATCAAGTGCAATGAGAAAATCAACATGATGCAGGAGCATCTTGGGTTCTTGGAAATATTTCTCAACCAAAAAGATGTTTACTTTTGCTCTGTAGTTTGTCTTCTGTTGCTCGGGTTCTTTCTTTACCGACGGGTCTCGGCGATCTCTTTACCGATGGGTTTTCTAATGCTCGGGTATGCTTTTACTAATGGGTTTCCTGATGCTCAGGTAAGATCTTACTGACGGGTTGTCTAATGCTCGGGTATGTCCTTACCGGCGGTTGCTGATTTTCGCTGATCATCTTCCTGAGATGTTTATCCTAATCTAGCTGACTTCCACATTTAATTTTTGTTGCTTAATTTCTATGGGGTCTCTCATTGGGATCTGTTTTGAACTAAATTTGGGTCTCTCATATGGATTTGAGCACCGACCTCTTTGGTGGACTCTTGTATATATTTGTTTCTTTGTTCTTAGTTTAGGGAGTAGTTTTAGGAGATAGAAGTTTAAGTATTGAAATGTCTGGAAGGCATGTCTATGACCTCACATGTATGAAGACTATTTTTGATGAAGGGTGCTCCCCTTAATACCACAAACATATAACAGAAATAGAGAAGCAACAAAAATTTGCAAGAATAGAAAATGGACTTCTTATTATCTCCACAAATGCATAATTACAAACTTTTAGAATTACAATATGCAAAGCCACATGGGCATTCCCCTTACAATATTCTGTAGGACAAAGCCTCAAATTATTACCCAGATCTACCCAGAACTGTTCCCAACTGCTTAAGACAACACTATAGGCCTTCTTTATATAGGCAATTTCCACCACCCGAGAAGGTTCCAGAAATTTAGCCCTTAGGGCCGACCAAACTTAGAATTATTTTATTTTTCATTTTAATACATCAAAGTCGGCTCAAAATAACTTTTGAAACCTGAAAAATTTGAAGGAAAAATTAATTTCTGCTATTTCAGGTGGCCCAACTTCCGGAGACCATAAGTCATCACCAGTTGACACGATTGACTATTATAACCCCATTTCGGAAACGCCACGAAGTGCTCTACAATGTCTCAATATGCAAGCATCATCGAGCCCAAGTTTCGACCTCATCCGGGGCCTCTAAAGCCTTCAAAATTGAGCTCAAAGTTTCTGTACCCTATTTTCAATACCGAAAATTTTTAATATCTTCAAAACTAGACCTGATCTAGCAATGAAACTTCATTGGCAGGCTGATATGACTGAGATGAACCTCCACATGCAAAATCATAACATTCCGAGATCGTATGACCAACTTACTAAAAATAGCAAGTTTCCATAAATAGCAGCTCTGCACAAGGTAGCCCTTATTG